>PVJD01006435.1:0-98458 GCA_004026545.1 Mormoops blainvillei | reverse complement strand
AAGACAAATATCATATCACCTCACTTATAACTAGAATCTAATGAACAAAATAAACTAACAAGAAAAATAGAACCAGAGACATGGAAACATGGAACAGACTGATAGCTATAGGAAGGGAGGAGTGAGAGGGGGGATGGTGGAAAGAAGGGGAAGGGATTAGCCAAAGAACATGTATGAATGACTCATGGGCATGGACAATGGTGAGGGGACTGACTGTGGGCAAGAGGGGTGGGCTGGGTAGAGGGGTTACAAAAGGAAGAAAAAGAAATTGGGACAACTGTAATAGAATAAACAATAATAAATAAATAAATGATAAACTTAAAGAGGCCCACACCAAAACACAACATAATTAAAATGGCAAAAGTTAAAGATAAAGAGAGAATCTTAAGAACAGCAAGAAAAAGATAGTTACTTACCTGCAAGGGAGCTCCCATAAGGTTGTCAGCTGATTTCTCATCAGAAATACTACAGGTCAGAAGGAATTGGAGTGAAATATTCGAAGTTATGAAAACCAAGGACCTACAACCAAGATTATTCTACCTAGCAAGGCTATCATTTAAAATTGAAGGTGAAACAAACAGCTTCCTAGACAAAAAAAGAAAAGAAATAGAGTTCATTACCACCAAACCAGCATTACAAGAAATGCTAGAGAGTCTCCTTTAAAAAGGACAAAGAGAAGGAAAAGACATAGACAGATGGAAAGAAACGTAAATAGAAAGAATAAAATGGCAATAAATAAGTACCTGTCAATAATTACTTTAATTGTAAAGGGATTAAATGCACCAATCAAAAGACACAGACTAGCTGAATGGATAAGAAAACAAACCCAGTCCTGGCTGGGTGGCACAGTTGTTTGGAGCATCATGCTGTACATCGAAAGGTTGCTGGTTTGATCAGCAGTTGCGGCATGTACTGAAGGCAACTAATTGATATTTCTCTCACTCATTGATGTTTGTCTCTCTCTCTCTCTCTCTCTCTCTCCCACTATCCTCCTCCTCCCCCTATCTCAAAAATCAGTGAACATAACCTGGGGTAAGGATTAAAACAAAAAGAAAGAAAAAAAGAGAAAACAAAACCCATATATGTGCTGTCTACAAGAGATCCACCTCAGAACAAAAGATGCACACATACTGAAAGTAAAGGGATAGAAGAAGGTATTCCATGAAAATGGAAACAAACAAACAAAAAGCTGGGGCAGCAATACTTGTATCAGACATAGCAGACTTCAAACCAAAGACCATAACAAGAGAAAAAGGACAGCAATGACTGGTGTGACTCAGTGGATTGGACATTGTCCTACAAAGTGAGGGGTCACCTGTTTGATTTCCAGTCAGGGCACGTGTCTGGGTTGCAGGCCAGGTCCCTAGTTGAAAGTATGTGAGAGAAACCCATCAATGTTTCTCTTGCACATCAATGGTTTCTCCCTCTCTTTCTCCCTCCTTTTCCCTCTCCCTGAAAATAAAGAAATAAAAATCTTAAAACAGTTAAAAAAAGAGTAAAAGGGCATTGCATGATGCCAAAAGAATCAATCCAATCAGAGGATATAACCCTTGTTAACATTTTTGCACCTAATATAGGAGCACCTAAATATATAAAGAAAATCCTCATGAACATAAAAGGAGAGATGAATAGTAATACAGTCATGGTATGGGATTTTAATACCCCATTGACATCAATGGATAGATCTTTCACACAAAATATCAACAAGGAAGCAGTAGCCTTTAATGACACACTAGGTCAGGTGGATTTAATTGATATTTACCGAGCATTTCACCCCAAAGCAGCAGAATATATATTCAAGTGCACATGAGACATTTTCTAGGATAGACCACATGTTAGGACACAAAACATGTTTTAATAAATTCAGAAATATTAAAATCATATCAAGCATCTTCTCTGACTACAATGGTATAAAACTAGAAATCAATCTAGATCAAGAAAAAAATCTGAGAGACATACAAACATGCAGAATCTAAATAACATGTTACTAAACAATGACTGGATCAACAATGAGATCAAGGAAGAAATAAAAAGTTACCTCAAGACAAATGAAAATGAACATACAAAACCCCAAAAATCTAAGGGACGTAGCAAAAGCAGTTGTAAGAGGGAAATTCATAGCAATACAGGCTAACCTCAAGAAGCAAGAAAAATCTTAAAGGAACAATCTAACCTAATACCTAAAGGAGATATAAAGAGAAACAAAAAAAGCCCAGAGTAGGCAGAAGTAATGAAATAATAAGACTAAAGCAGAAATAAATGACACAGAGACTTAAAAAAAATGCAAATATCATGAAACCAAGAGCTGGTTCTTTGAAAGATAAACAAGATTGACAAAGCTTTAGCTAGACTCATCAAGAAAAAAAGAGAGAACCAAAATAAGTAAAATGAGGAATGAAAAAGGAGAGTAAAAAATGCCACCACAGAAATACAAAGGATTATAATAAAATACTATGAACAGTTATTATATATGTCAACAGATAGAATAATCTGGACAAAAATGGATAAAGTCCTAGAAACATAGTCTTCCAAAATTGAATCAGGAAGAATCAGAAAATCGGAGTAGACCAATTACAACTAACAAAATCAAAGCAGAAATAAAAGAGCTCCTAGCAAACAAAAGTCTTGGATTGAACATTTCACAGGCAAATTTTACCAAACAAATAAGGACTAACACCTATCCTTCTCAAACTACTCCAAAAAATTCAAGAGGAGGGAAGACTCCCAGGCTCATTTTATGAGACCAGCATTATCCTAATTCCAAAACCAGATAAAGACGCTACAAAAAAAAAAAGACAATTATAGGCCAATATCCTTGATGAATATACATGCTAAATTCCACAGGAAAATATTAGCAAACCAGACACAGCAATACGTTAAAAAGATCACACACCATGATCAAGTGGAATTTATCTGGGGGTGCAAGGTTGGTACTATATCTGAAAATCAATACACATAATACACTACATTAAAAAATGAAGGATGAAAGTCACATCGTTATATCAATAGATGCAGAAAAAGTACTTGATAAAATCCAGCTTTTATAGAAACTCTCAGCAATGTGGGAAAAGAGGAAATATACCTCAACACAATAAAGGCCAAATATGACAAATCCACAGCCAACATCACACTCAATGGGCAAAAGCCAAAAACCTTTCCCTTAACATCTGGAACAGGACAGGGATGTCTGCTTTCACCACTCTTATTCAACATAGTACTGGAAGTTCTAGCTACAGCAATCAGATAAGAAGAAGAAATGAGAGGCATCCAAGTTGGAAAGCAAACAATAAAACAGTCATTATTTGCAAATGATATGATTGTATATATAGAAAACCCTAAAGACTCTACAAAAAAACTACTAGAACTGATAAATACATTCAGTATAGTAGCAGAATACAAAATAAATATCTAGAAATCAGTTGTATTTTTATACACCAATAGTGAACCATCAGAAAGGGAAACTAGGAAAAACAATCTCACTTGCAATTGTATCAAAAAATAACCTAGGAATAAATCTAATCAAAGATGTAAAAGACCTGCACTCAGAAAATTATAAGGTACTGAAGCAAAAAATTGATGATACAAATAAGTGGAAGCATACACTGTGTTCTTCCTATGAATTAACATCATTAAAATGTCCATGATACTCAAAACAATCAATAGAGTCAATGCAATTCCTATCACAGAACTAGAAAAAATATTTGAAAAATTTATATGGAACCACAAAAGGCCCCACATAGCAACAGTGATCCTGAGACAGAAGAACAAAGTTGGAGGAATCACACTACCTAATATCAAACTATACTATTAGGACATAGTAATCAAAGCAGCATGGTACTGGCTTAAAAATAGACACATAGATTAATGGAGCAGAATAGAAAGCCCAGAAAGAAACTCATGTCTATATAATCAATTAATCTAGGAAAAGGGGGGCAAGAACATACAATGGGATAAAAACAGTCAGTTCAATACGTGGTAAAAAGAAAACTGGACAGACACATGCAAAAACAAAACAAAACAAAACAAAACAAAACAAAACAAAACTAGACCACCTTCTTACACCATACAAAAGAATAAACTCAAAATGGATTAAAGACTTAAATGTAAGACCTGAAACCATAAAACTCCTAGATGAAAACATAGGCAGCAGGCTTTCTGACATTATTTTTAGTAATATTTTTTTCTGATATACTTCCTTGAACAAGGGAAACAAAGGAAAAAAATAAACAAATGGGAGTGCATCAAATTAAAATTATTTTCACAGAAAAGGAAACCATCGATAAAATAAAAAGAAAGTCTACAAATTGGGATAAGATATTCGCCAGTGATACATCTGATAATGTGCCAATATCCAAAATTTATAAAGAAGTCATACAGCTTACCACCAAAAGAAAAACAACAACAACAAACAACCCAATTAGAAAGTAAGCAGGGGATCTGAATAGACACTTCTCCAAACAGGACATACAGATGGTCAATACACAGATGAAAAGATGCTCAATATCATTAATCATCAGAGAAATGCAGATTAAAACTACAATGAGATACCATCTCACACCTGTCAGAATGGCCATCATAAACAAATCAACAAACAAATGTTGGGGAGAATGTGGAGAGAAAGGAACCTTGTGCATTTTGGTGGAATTGTAAATTGTTGCAGTCACTAAAACCATAAGGAGGGTCCTCAAAAATTTTAAAAAAAAACTACCTTCTAATCTAGTATTTTCACTTCTGGGTATTTATCCGAAGGGATCCGAAACACTAATTTGAAAAGATACATGCACCCCTATGTGCACTGTGGCATTGTTTACACTATCTAAGATATGGAACCAACCTAAGTCCCATAAACAGATGACTGGAAAAAAGAAATTGTGGTACATATATACAATGGACTATTACTCAGCCAAAAAAAAGAATGAAATCTAACTATGTGTGACAACATGATGGAACTACAGGGCATGCTAAGTGAAGTAAGTCAGACAGAAAAAGACAAATACCATATGATTTCATTTTCTGTAAAATCTAAAGAACAAAATAAATCTGTATGCATAACCATTTGATGACTATGACAAATATATAAATCCTTGTTAACACCAACCCAGTCAAGGTACACCATATTTCCATTAAATCATAAAGTTGTCTCAAGTCACATTTTACAACTGGTCTTCTCTCCCTGCCCCCCGTCCCCTCACCAAACCCAATTGTATCATCAGTAAGTCAATAAACAACAAGTTCTATCAAGGATGTGGAGAAAAGGGAACCCTCATGAACTGTTGGTTCATGGGAGGGAGGTTGGTGGTTGCTGGATGAAAATTGTAAAGGAATTAAGACTTGCAAATTGATAGTTACAAAATAATCACAGGGATATAAAGTACAGCATAGGGAATATAGTCGATAATATTGAAATAACTTTGTATGGTGCCACGTGAGTACTAAAATTATCAGGGGCCAACCCAATACAAAATTTCCAGGAGAAAATATAGGACAAAAGTGCATTGGTGATGGGAATGCTAATTGGTATAGCCACTATGGAACACAGCATGAAAGTTCCTCAAACAAAAATACAACTATAGCTGTTTTATCCACTCATCTGCTGATGGGACACTTGGGCTGCTCCCAAATCTTGGCTATTATAAATAACATGCAATGCACCTGGGGGTGCATATATTCTTTCAAATTAGTGTTTTAAGTTTCTTCAGATAAATTCCCAGAAGTGGAATCGCTGGGTCATTAGGCAGTTCCATTTTTAATTTTTTGAGGAAACTCCATACTGCTTTCCACAGTGGCTCCCCCAGTCTGCATTCCCACCAACAGTTCATGAGGGTTCCCTTTTCTCCACATCCTTGATAGAACTTGTTGTTTATTGACTTATTGATGATACAATTGCGTTGCGGCGGGGGGACGAGAAGACCAATTGTAAAATGTGACATGAGACAACTTTATGATTTAATGGAAATATGGTGTACCTTGATTGGGGTGGTGTTAACAAGGATTTATATATTTGTCATAGTCATCAAATGGTTATGCATACAGATTTTATTGTATGTAAATAATACCTATATAAACTTTATTTAAAAACAAAAACAAAAAATGGTCACTCTGTTATAGTTCATCTAGTAGGAAGAAAGACATTTATATTATTTTGATGTGCTTATAATCATTACACTGCAAGCCTTGTTAAGAGAATAAGCACAAAGATGTAAACACATGTCCTGATGTAGCCTAATCCCTGGATCTTTACCCAGGAGACTGACTTCAAAAATACTTTTGAGTGTTTGCTTAAAACTCTTCCGATGAACACTCAAAATGGAGAAAATTGGAACACAGGTTAGGTGTTGATTAATTCTGATTTTTAGTAAATCAACAAGTATTTATTTTAGACCCCATGTCAAAGAGCACAGGGGTGGCTGGGAAGGTGAGTTCCAGTCCTGGCTCCACCATCACAGCTGCGGAGCCTCGGGCAAGCTATGTACTGCTTCGAAGCCCTAGTGTCTACCTTGTAAATTTGTGAAGAATATCCATGTAAAGCTTTCGGAGCAGTGACTGTTTTCAAAGAGCGCTCAGTATAAACACGTGACACTGTTATTGTGACATAGGACATTTGGATGAGTTCTGTCTGGAAGGATAGATTATTCTATAGGTTTCCTTTCCTGGGTATAAAAATCCAGGGAGTACTACATACGAATTATCAATTACACCAAGAATACATATTCAAATTCACACATACACATCATCGATGTTTTTAGGAATGTAAGTGGTTGTTTTTCATAAAAGGAGTAGAGCCATAAAACCAAACTTAAAAGGTGAAGGTAACATCTATTGGATATCACCCAGTGTTTTTTATCAGAGGAAAAGGGGCCCAAAGAGTTCATGATGGGAAGGAAGAAGGAGGCTAAAGCAGGAAGTGAGAGGGCACTGAAGGAGGAGGTTTAGAGCTCACCGCACAGACAGACAGAGAGAAATCAGAATTCTGAAGGAGAAGGAGGTTCGTGAGGGGACTGAAAAAACTTCATGTGAAAATTATTCACTTGAATCAATGTGTTTCATCTAGAGGTAAGCACAATGGTGTTTTCATCCAAAAGAAAAATTGGGCCTGTTCTGTACGCCCCCGACAGAGCTCTTTCCAGGGGATGGAGAGAAATTCCAGCTAAATAAAAGAAAGAACCATCTGACAGTCAGAGCCGCCCACACTGGAACAGAGCTTCAGGAGCTAATGAACCCGAGGCCTCCAGGTTCTCAGAGGCTGAAGGCCCCCGTGGGCGAGAGCCCTTGGGAATTGCCAGCTTGCTTGCTTCCACTTCTTGCACTGATAGCAGGTATCCTCCTGAATGTAGTGGACTCTCCATGGGCCACTTTTAATTTAATTATCCACGAGCAGGCAATTCCTGATATTTAAAGGAGTCTTTACACAATCGGCTATAGTGTAGCTCAGGCAGTGTTCTGTCGGCTTTCTGGATTTCTCTGGAGAGTCACGTGGGGTAAAGCCACCAGTCTAGCAGCAGCTAGTAGGTAGAACACCTGTAAAGAACACCAGCTTATCCGCAGGAAACACCAGTGAGAAAGCTCTTTTCAATTCTGTTTCTTTCTACTTCTATTTCTCAGGGAGCAGAATGAGATAGGGAAGAAGGGAGTGATATTCTTACGAAGCCAGGCGAGGTGAAGGCCTGGTGTGGCGGGGGAGCATAGTGGGCATGAGCTAGGTGGAGGGAAAAGACCAGGAAACCAAAATGAAGTTCCAGACCTCCCAGACACAGAATGTACAGAAAGTAGTTTATAATCTATTACATCAATTTGGATTAAGCATATCATTGTCCTGATGAATCAAAGCAGTTGACTAAAAATTGATGTACCTGTATTTCAGATGGCTTACAATTAAAAACCGTAACAAAAGTGTATCTGTAAGCCTGATATAATATTGACTTGAAACTTAAAACAGAGCTACTTTTAAAATATTCTGAGAAAGTGGTCTTTGGTGTTGAAAGTTCCTATGTTTGGTTTCCATCCAAAAGTGATTTTTTTCTCCCTGTATGACTTAATAATAAGGCATTCAGCCACCTCGGGGCAGCCAGCCTATGAAAAGGCAACATGTGCCTGCAGTGCCCCTCCCCCCACGCATTCTACACATCTCACTGTCACAGCCGGCCTCCCGGTATTAATCCCGAGAGGTGTGCTCCCCACAAGATTCCTGACTGCAGGATACCTCGAGGAGGGCCCTTAGGTTGACTGTGACCTTGTGAGCTGTGAAAATAGAGACTCACTCACTACCCTAAATAAACAAAGGAAGGTTTATTTATGGAGAGAGCAGAGGGAGGAGAAGGAGAGAGAGTGAGCCGAATCTGAAAGAGCAGAAGCAGAGAGGTTCATTCCTGAGCTCTTACTTTAGCAGGAAACCAATATGGACCCCTGGAGGCTCTTTTGGGGACACTATGGGAAGCAATCAGGAGGACACAGCAACTTCATTGGGTTGGTTGCTATCGGGTGAAGTTCAGCAACTTCACACTGAACTTCCAGAAAAGGATGCTATGGCCTTCTCAGAGCAGAGGGTTTCCCTGTTGTGAACTGACAGCGACCTCCAGCTGATCAAACTTTGGTCCAATTTCTCTAATTTCAGAGTTAAGATCAAAAAGTCCTTTGTGGTCCTATTTATCTCCAAATCCCATGTCCATGTAGAGTGACCCTAAGTTTTCTCTTCTCTCTCCCCTTAATTTGGGATAAAAATGAAATGTCAGGCTGCCTCTTGGAAACAGGAGAGACAAAACTTAAATCATTCGGGTTTTGGCTCAAACGCTCCTTCCTCAGAAAGGCCTTCTCTGAACACGCAACCTAAGCCACACACTACACCCACCTTAGCTTATTTTAATATTATTTTCACAGCACTTACACACTCTGAAGTTATCTTGTATATGTTTATTTACCTGTTGCCCCTGCCACTAGCCTAGAGGGCTCCTAGTGGCAGGGACTGTGTTTTGTTAAATGCGGCACCAGAGGCGGCGCTCAAGAGGGAACTGAATGAATGGATAAATGAAGGGCCGAAGGAGTGTACAGATGCACTAAAGAAGTGGGTCAGGAAATTTTGATTTGTGGGATGTATAGATAGGATAGCAAGGAAAAGGAAAGAAAGGGAAAAGGGAGATTAGCTTGTTTGCAACCTGTAGCCACCCACTGTCTGCCAGCTCTCCCTGCCACTCCCAGGCCACCCAGTCCAACCTCAGGTTTAAATCCCAAAACTTACTTTGCAAGATATCTGGTGACAGTGTTCAAGGACACAGGCAGAAGGCTCTCTTGAAATACTGATGATCTTTGATTCAGAAAGGCTGGTGATGACCAGTCATATTTGTGACTCAGCTATAATCCAGCCTGGAAACTCTTGACCAGAAGGAACATATGAAAATTCATGGGAGGAAGAACAAAGTGAACAAGTGTGTAGAGTTTAATATGGTTTATATTTTAACTGTGTTTTTTTTATTGTGCAATTACACTTGTCTCTTTTTTTTTTCCTTCCCTTTATTCCCCTCTGCCCTGCAGCCCCCTCTCACCAGCATCACTGCCCCCCACCACTAAGTTCATGTCCATGGGTCAGACATATAAGTCCTTTGGCTTCTCCATTTCCTATACTATTCTTAACCTCTCTCTGTATATTTTGTACCTACCACTTACGCTTCTTATTCCCTGTACCCTTTTCCCTCATTCTCTACCCTCTGCCTCCCTGCTGATAACCCTCCATGTGATCTTCATTTCTGTGATTCTGTTCCTGTTCTAGCTGTTTGCTTAGTTTGTTTTTGTTTTTCTTTTTTTAGGTTCAGTTGTTGATAGCTGTGAGTTTGTTGTCATTTTACTGTTCAAAGTTTTATTTTCTTTTTCTTAGACAAGTCCCTTTACCATTTCATGTAATAAGGGCTTGGTGATGATGAACTCCTTTAACTTTACCATATCTGGGAAGCATTTTATCTGCCCTTCCAATCCAAATGATAGCTTTGCCGGACCGAGTACCCTTGGATGTAGGTCCTTGCCTTTCATGACTTTGAATACTTCTCTCCAGCTTCTTCCTGCCTGTCAGGTTTCTTTGGAGAAATCAGCTGATAGCCTTATGGGAACTCCTTTGTAGGTAACTGTTTTCTTTCTCTTGCTGCTTTGAAGATTCTCTCCTTATCTTTCACCTTGGGTAATGTAATGATGATGTGCCTTGGTGTGCGATTCCTTGGGTCCAGCTTCTTTGGGACTCTCTGAGCTCCCTGAACTTCCTGGAAGTCTATTTCCTTTGCCAGATTGGGGAAGTTCTCCTTCATTATTTTTTCAAATAAGTTTTCCATTTCTTGCTCTTCCCCTTCTCCTTCTGGCACCCCTATGATTTGGATGTTGGAGCGTTTAAAGTTGTCCCAGAGGTTCCTAAACCTCTCCTCATTTTTTTGAATTCTGGTTTCTTCATTCTGTTCTGGTTGCATGTTTCTTTCTTCCTTCTGCTCCAGATTGTTGATTTGAGTCCTGGTTTCCTTCCCTTCACTGTTGGTTCCCTGTATTTTTCTTTATTTCACTTTACATAGCCTTCACTTTTCCCTCTGTTTTGCAACCATACCCAACCATTTCTGTGAGCACCAGAACTCTGCATCTGTTAGGTTGCCTATCTCTTTATCACTTAGTTCTACTTTTGGAGCTTTGATCTGTTCTTTTGTTTAGGTCATATTTTTTTGTTTGTTTGTTTGTTTAGGCCTTTTGCTTTTGTTTTTTTCAATGCTTATTATCAGGAGGCCTAGGTTGAAAAAGGCTGGAAAGTAATCTAAATAATGTGATCAGACAAGATTTACAGGAAATCTTGGTAACAGGAGAAAGTCAAGGATGATCTGAAATTTGGAGCTTTAAAGTCCAGGAGGAGAATGGTTTCCATTAACCTTTATGGAAAATTTAGGGCAAGCGAATTTGGGTGAATGAAGCTAAGCATAATTTTGAATTTGCTGAACTGCAGATGATAGCCAGATATCCCACAGGGACTACAGTAGCCCGTGAGTCAGCCAGTAGAAAGGTAGGCATTAGACGCCAATAAAAACCTTATACAAAATCTGAATTACACTCTGTGGTATAATGCACTGTGTATATCAGGTCTTTGTCCCCAGTTCCTAGCACAGAGCTTCAAAAACATTTGGAATTTCCAGAGTGACAGGTGTCTTTGTTATGCTAATAAGATGACTCTAGGTGGGCTCCTAAATAGCTTCAGGATGGGGAGGGGGTGCTGGTCACCAAAAAGACCAACCATCTGATTAGAGGGTTGGAATTTTGGAACAACCCAAGCTGCAGGGGTTAGTTCAGCCGTGGAGCCAATGTCTTAATCAATCATGTGTACCAAAGAAACCTCAGTAAAAACTCTGGACACTGAGGCCGGGTGGAGCTTCCTGGTTGGTGAGCACATGGATATGCCAGGAGGGGGCACACAAACGGAGGCATGGAAGTTCCGTGCCCACAAGCCTCTCAGACTTTGCCCTGGATGTCCCCTCTGTTCGGATGGTCATGATCTGTATCCATTATAACAAAATTGTAATCATAAGTATAGCACCTTCCTGAATTCTACGAGCTATTCTTGCACGTTATCAAAACCGAGAGGGTCAAGGGAGCCCTTAAATTTATAACCAGTCAGTCAGAAATGTGGGTGGCCCCGAGGCTTTTGGCTTGGTGTCTGAAGCACGAGCAGTCTTGTGAGACTGAGCCCTTAAACCTGTGAAGTGAGGCTAACTCCAGGTATTTGGTGTCAAGAGCTGTGTTGCAAGACACCCACCTAGGGTGGAGGTGGAGCGTTTACACATGGCCTATAGTATGAACACACGTACTACACAAAGTTGCTACGGTATACAGGGACTTTTAGAGGCCTAGCTCCAAATGGAAACATTATTAAATTTTATATTTTATTTTATTTTCACCATTCTGAGTCATTGTTGGACAATAAGTAAAGAATTCTAAATATCCTATTGGGTAATAGTCTTCCTTACCTTTTATGAAAGAAATACAGAGTAGGGTGACCATCCTCCTACGGGACACTTCTACAAAAACAACCCCTTAAAGACAAAAACACTTAATAACTTTAGTATGTAAAATTCCAGACTGAAGAAATGTGGGAAATTTTATCTCGGCTAATCCTTGACCTCTTTATTTCTATAATTCTGAGATGCCATTGATTTTTATGATGAAGAGTTAGTATTTTTAAGGGCAGGTGAGGAAGGAAAGTAACACTACCACATTAAATACAGATGTTGTATTTAATATGTAAGATACTATCTATTTCCGAAATGTTAACATGTAAAAAGAAATAAAGTGCCTCTTAGATTTGAGAAAAATATGGTAATATAGTAGTAATTAAGATTGCCTTTGCTTCTCTTTAATTGTCAGATGATTTTCCCTAAATGGGTTCAATATAATCATTTTTTCTTTAATCAACTTTCTGTTCTAAAATATTACTGTCTCAAAACATACCTGTTTATAATAAAATGTCTACATTGGGAGTAAAATGGTTAAGACAAGGACCTGTGTCATTCCACAGTAAGCATTCTGAAAATCAAAAAATATTTAATTTCCCAATGTACTGGAATTTTGGGAAATGATTCTTCACTACTTATACATTAATACATTCTACACTGACAGAAACCAGCTTTGTCTCATTTATATACATATACACTGCAGGTTTTCCACAAAGCAAGCAGGTTTGCCCACCAGGTCCTGCTTTGCTCTATGGAGATGACTCAGAGGCAACCCTTGGGCTGCTGGACCATGGTGTCGCTCCCCACCTGTCTTCCAGATGGCCAGCCCATGGGAGGCAGAGGCACAGAATTCAGAATTCTAAGTTTAGAGCTCTGTGCATTAAAGCCCCCTCACAAGTCAGTCAATTTTATGTCTTTCTGACCTTAAAATTCGAGTTATCGATATTAAGTTAGTCAACTGCTCAGTGCAAGGAAATGGCTACTACTGAGATTAGATGGCCTGTCCCAAAAGACTAATGACAAAAATGCTATGACCAAGAGCATGGTTTTTACCCAAGCCTAAGCCATCCAGAGCTAAATCTTACCTTCATTTGTCAAAATCTAACTGAAGATATGTTGTATGGTAGGCAGTAAACCTGGCTTTTACTGAGGTAAGGCAGTCTGGTGAGATCCCTCTCTTCAAGGAATTTCAATGACCAACATATAAAAACAAACCTATCCACACATTAGGAAAAAGAAGTACTGTAAAATCTGAAGGGATTTTTTTAGGTGACCTAGCACAGTACTGTGATAGACGTCTGATAAATACTTCAGGAGAGGACACTGATTAGTTTATAATAGCTGTCAGAATGGGAGTAGGTATAAGGTGATGGAGGAAAATATACTGTATTTACACACACTGTAATTAAGTTACTCGGCATTGACATGGAAGCATTCATGTTGGAATCTTAAATCACTATGTAAATATCAATTATGTATCAAAATTCCAATAACTTAGCAAACCTTGACATGTGACTTGAGTCACTGTGGAAGAACAAGTTCTGGGACTTTGAAAACTGCCCTCAGATTAATGATGGTTATTAACACGAACAAGCTGTATAGGACTTAGGTATATAATGCTTCGTAGTTTAAGAAATTTATAGTATAGTAATGATTGAACTTATTACTAGAGCAACCATACCTTTACCATTGTTTTAGTCATTACTCTAAAAAGCTCCATGAGCCCTGGCTGGTGTGGCTCAGTGGACTGAGTGCCGGCCTGCGAAGCAAAGGGTCACCAGTTCAATTCCCAGTCAGGGCACATGCCTGGATTGCAGACCAGGTCGCAAGTAGGGGGTGCACGAGAGGCAACCACACATTGATGTTTCTCTCCCTCTCTTTCTCTCTCCTTTCCTCTCTCTAAAAATAAATAAATAAAATCTTAAAAAAAGAGCTCTATGAGACAATAAAGGACATTTTCATCACCAGTTTACAAGGGAAACTTTCAAGGATGATGCTTGCCTCTTGCACCTAATGAGTTGAAGAAGCCCACAGAGCAGTGTGTATCACCCATGCATGTACAGGCAAATTTGGTGAGTAGATGTTCTTTAGGTGGCTCATAATAAGCAGGTCAAAGCACTGAGGTATCTTCAACTGCCTCTCTAGGTTGTCAAAGCAATCCTTTGAGAATGAAGGATGTTTCGGCCATTGAGAAGACGATTCATAAGACTATCAAGCCCTTCCGTCTCACACAATCATGTATTTTTTGAACAAGTGTAACTGAAAATGAACATATTCTCTCTTCAAGATGAGTTGCTTGGGTTTTTTTTTTTTTTTTTTTTAAATCACACCTAGCCCTGGCCAAATAACTCAGTCAGTTAAAGTGTTGACACCATACACCAAAGTTGCCAGTTTGATCCCCGGTCAGGTACATACAAAAATCAACTGATGAATGCATAAATAAATGGAGCAACAAATCAATCTCTCTCCCTCTCTTCTCTCCTTCCCTTCATCTCTCTCTCTCTAAAACCCAAAAAGAAAAAATTTAAAAATATAAATAAAATAAAAACACCTATGAAGATTCTTCAAATAATTAAAAATAGAAGTACCATACGACCCAGCAATCCCACTTCTGGATATTTATCCAGAGAAGCCAAAAACACAAATACAAAAAGATATATGCATACACATAATCACTGTGGTGTTATTTACAAAAGCCGAGATATAGAAGCAACTTAAGTGTCCATCAATGGACAAATGGATAAAGAAGATGTGGTGCATATAAAAAAGAATGAAATCTTACCATTTGCTACTGCATGGATGGAACAATGGGGTATTATGCTAAGGGAAATGAGTCAGACAGAAAGACAAATACTGTATGATTTCACTTAGAAGTGTAATCTAAGAAATAAATGAACAAATGAAGTAAAACAGAAACAAAATCATAGATACAGAGAACAAATTAGTAGTGACCAGATGGGAGTGGGTAGCGTGGGGGATTGGTCAAGATGTGACGGAATTAAGTACAAGCTACCAGTTATAAAAACAGTCACAGGGATGTAAAGTACAGCATAAGGAATATAGTCAATAATGTTGTAATAACTATGTATGGTGCCAGGTGGGTGCAAGGCTTACTGGGGTGATCACTTCGTAAATGATATAAATGTCTAATCACTGTGACATACACCTGAATAGAATATAATATTGTACGTCAACTATGATTTAAAACACTTTTAAAAAATCACAGCTATGGAAATTCTTGCCTGTGGCATAAACCATTAAGCATTCTTTACATGACCCGGGAGTCAATTCAATCCTTTTGGCTAACTGGAGAACATTTGCTTGTGTTGACAGCAGGGACCAGGCAACCAGGAAACCATGTGCTAATTGGCTGCTTCATCCCGTTTTCCTTTGCAGCGTCTGCCAGGTGTAGCCCTGACTTTCCGAGTGCGTCTGGCTCTCTGTCGCATCCTGCCTGTTATCTCTGTCTGGCAAACAACCACTCTATGCTTCCAGAACTTCAGATCTTTCAGGGCAGTGATGATAAGTTATTCTCAGCCCACTCTGCCAAAAGTTTTTTGGCCGCCAGACTGAGGAAGACCATTGTTGTTGCTGGCTGTTATCTCCCCCTCCGACCCCACTTGGCAGATGTGCAAGTCCATCTCTCTGGTGTGGAAACAGGGCACTTGACTCTAGATGAGTCAACACGTTAATAAACAAGAGTCATGGAGGAAATAGCAACCAGTCTTGAAAACAAAAAAAAAAAGAAACAATTTGAGGTTTATTGGATGCCGAGATGTTTGTCCTCCATAGCGCGCCCCTGCTTTATCTCACTTCACAGCCTTCCTATCAAAGAAGTAGGAAAGTTAATAGTTTATCAAATGGTAATCAGCTGTAATGTTTATGTATTACTTACATAGCATGGAAAGTATTTTGGGTGCTGAGGGTACTGTTTTCTTTAATTGCAAATTTATATCTTTGTCATTCATCTCCCCTTTTGTCAGACTCCGTATTCTAGGAAGTCTACCAGGTCATTTATTGTCTCCTGAATTTATCCGCATGCCATCTGGGAAACCCTCCTGCTGTGGCCTGGGAAGTGCCTGCAGTGAGATAAGAATGGTGAGCTTTCTCCTGTGCAGACAGAGAGGCAGTATGGAAACCTTGTTCTAGGGAAGGTCGTCTCTGAAGCAGAAGCACTGGGGGAGTGAGAGTACACTGTACTCACGCATGGTGCGTCACTCACAAACGCGGCAGAACGCTGCAAACTAAACACGGGCCCGAGGAGCCGAGTGACTCTCAGCATGCGTGGGTCACATGTGGGCCAGACACCAGGCCCGGGTGATTTTGTAGGAACCCAGAGGGCCCAAAAGAGAGCTCGGCCTTCAATATGTGGTGTCACAGTGGAGATTCTTGAAGATATGTGGGGGGAGAAAGCCTGCTCTAGTCCCAGGACCACCCTTCTCTCACAGGTCTACAATGGACAAAAGTGGTGCTGTCCATTGTAGGACAAAAGGTCACACAGAACTGGTATCACAGGAGAGACGGGACTTCTTAGGGTGACTCAGGGACATCTTATAATAATCCTGTAGTTACAGAGTCCTAAGAGAGTGACCATATCTCTGAGTGTTCTCCAAAAAATCCTGGGTTTACCCTGGCACATGTATTAATAACACCTTTTTTCATGCTTAAAGTGTCCTCTTTGAGATGATAAATGGTCCTCTTGTCAGCCCACACCCTAACAGGGCTAAAGATAAGGTCTCCTGATGCCACAGCTGCACTATTAGGGCCGCTTACCACCTGGGCTTTTATTTAATGTGGTTTCAGCAAACATTTGTTCAGCACTCATAGGGTGTCAGCCATCATGTTAGGCAGAGGGGACAACACGCAGATGAGAGACTGACACAGGCCCTGTGTTCAATGCACAGCAGAGGCATGCATGAAGCAGGACCTGGGTGCTTCTTTGAAATGTCAGTCTGGTGAAGAGTTGCCTGCCCACTTGGAGAACCACGTAGGGTCGGTGCTGACTTGCAAGCAGGGCCAGCGGTGACGTCAACACTGTGAACAGGCAGAAAAGCATAAAAGCATGGAGCAGATGTGTATTTCTGCTGTGCTTTGGGAAGTGTGAGCATCTGGGCAGCAGAGCGTGGACAGGAGCACAGAAGCACTCACATTTCCTCCCAAGCAGGCACAATTTTTAATTTTAATATTTACTTTTATTAGTGCTTGGCTACTACCAAATATATAAAATAAGCATACCCGAAAGAATCCCTAAGATCCAGGCATAGAGTTTAAGATTAACAAGTAAATTTCTCCCTCGATTCTATTTTCACTCATGCCTACTGGCAGCAGACCATTCTCTGGCAGCTTTATCAACAGTTTCACCCCTACTGCAAAACTGAATAAGGACTGGTTTTTCTCATTATCTTTTTAGTGGCTGAGTGAACGTGCCTGCACTTTTAAACTTCGCTTATGTTCATGCACTTTCTGCCGAGAACATCCCCAGCCGTCCTCTTACCTGTCGAAGGCCAATCATACTTGAAGACCTAATTTGCATGCTGACTCTTTAAGAGAAAACAAACCTCGTCCTAATCTTATAACGATCCTTGACTGCTCTTAGAACATTGCTGTGTCATGGTAATTTGTCTTTAAGTCGTTTTCACCAGCTAGATTCCGAATTCCTGGAAGCCAAACGCTGTCTCTCATTCACCTTTCCAATTCTAGCTTCTAGCCTAGAGTTCAGTAAATGATAAACCCTCATTTAAATACACAGAATCATAGGTTTTTATCTCTTTAAAAAGCGTACAACCCAATGAATCACCCAGAGAGAATACTTCTATATAACTATCAGGGGTCATGAATTAGAAAATAACTAACGCCTAAGCCCCCACCCAATCACTATAAGGACAACCATTATTTTGACTTCTATCGCCACCGGATACTAGTTTTACTGTTTTGAACATTACGTAAATGGGTCACATAATATGTAAGAGGGTATGTCCAGAAAGTATACAGTCATGTACTATGAAAAGTAGACATTTCTTAAAGAAGATACAATATACAAGAAACATTGCACTTAGGACAATGGCGCCTCAGTCCCCTTCAAAGTAGGCACCTTGGGACCTCACGCAGTTCTCCCAATCACTATCAGCTGCCTTGTCATATTTTCCCAAATCTCACTGATGGTCTGAAATGTCTTCCCTTTCAAAGGTGATTTTAATTTTGGGAAAAGGCAGAAGTCGCTGGGCACCAAAACTGAACTCTGGGGAAGCTGAGTCGCCTGGATAATTTGAAGCTGCCAATCACCAGCTGCCTATGGCTGTGGCCTTCTGAGTCATCCAAGTAGTTCCCATGGAGGAATGTTCAAGCTTAACGCAAAATTTGATGCAGATTCATTGCTCTGTCTGCTCATTTTGAATGTGACAGCCACACAGTACACATGCTCACTCAGTGGCATCTACTTCCTGCACTGACTAGTACAGTTAAGTCATCATTGTTCATGCATGTGCATGCCAGTCCACTCTCCTTGGCTGCCAGGTTCCAATGATGTGACGCAGACTGTTCTCATTATATTAACAATGATTAAGACTTTTTCTGGACAGACCTTGTATAATTTTTTTAATCTACCTTGTTTCACTCAACACCATGTTTGTGAAATTCATCCATATTATTGTACATAGTTGAGTTAGTTCATTTGTGGGGCAGGGAACTGCAATTCTATGGACATACCACAATTTATCATTCTAGTGCTGATAGATATATGGGTTCTTTCCAATTTGGGGCTCTTACAAATCATGCTCCTATAAATAGTCCTGCATGTGTCTTATGGTACACATGGACACACATTTCTGTTGGGAGTGGACCTGCTAGGTCTTTGAACAGACTTATGTTTAGCTTTCGCAGATAATGCCCAACATTTTCCAAAATGTGCCAGTTTGTATTCCCACCTGCACTATATAAATTTCCATTCCTTCATATCTGACCAACACTTGGTGTTGTCAATCTTTAAAATTATAGCCATTCTGGTATGTGTATAACAGTATTGTACTGTGGTTTAATCTGCATTACACTGTGACTAATGTGACTGAACACATTTTTATATGTTTACTGAACTGACTATTCAAATTGGTTGCTTATCTTTTCTATTGGGCTTTATAACTTTTTCTTATTCATTTGTTTGACTACAAATCTTGTTTCAGTTGCTATAAATACATTCTCATTCCGTGGCTTACCTTTCCATTGTCTTAACTTTATTGTTTGCTAACAGTTTCAAATTTTACAGAAGATCAATATATTAGTCTTGTCATTTGTGGTTAAAGGTTTTAAGCTTTTAGTGTCCTGTGTAAGAAATCTTTTCCTTTCCAAACTCATGAAGATATGCTCCTAAATTATTTTGTAGAAGCTTTGTAATTTCACCATAATATTTGAATCTGCAGTCCACGTAGAGCTAATTTTTTTGCATGGTATGGAGGTAGGGGTCAACTTCTATTTTTCCATATGGGTATTCAACTCACCCAGAACCAAGCATTGAAAAAACTGTTCTTTTCCCACTGCTCTAACCTGTTAATTAATCAATTATCTGTATAAATATGGGTCTATTTTTTGAATATTTATCCTATTACAGTGATCTAATTGATTTTCAAATGTTAATCCAACCTTGAATTCCTGGGATAATCACAACTTAGTTGCTCTATTGCTACATGTAATTTGTTAATATTTTATTTAGTTTTTGCACCTACGATCATGATGACTTCGTCTGTAATTTTCCTTTCTAGTTAACATCCTTGTCAGAATTTGGTGTCAAATTTATGCTGGTCCCTGAAACATACTGTGATGTGCTCCCTCTTTTATTTACCTCTGGAAGAGTTTCTGTCAGATTACTTACTGTTATAGGCAGCTTCTAAAACGCCCCGAAGGTCGTCTTCGGGGCGATGGAAATGAACAACTCTTTTCAAATGCACAGCTTTTTTTTTTAAATTAGTTTTTTCAAATGCACAGCTTTTGGCTTTGTAGGTCCTCTTTATATTTGTTTTCTATTTTATTAATTCCTCTTACCTACTTATTCCTTCTTTCTACTTTTTACATTTTATTTGCTATTTTTCCCCAACTTCTACAGAGGGCTGCTTAGGAAAGTGATTTTTAGCATTTCCTTTATATGTTGATGTGATTTTTCTGTAAATTTAATTTTCAGTAGGCTTACTATATGTATATTTTAGTTCTCACCTTATATTTTTATTGATTTTTAGAGAAAGCTTAGTTCTGAGTTGTCAGAGTACAGTCTGCATGATCTTAATATTTCGAAATTCGCTGAGAGTTGCCTTATGGCCCAGCACGTGGTCACTTTTCATAAATATTACAGTGTACTTAAGAACAGTGTATATTCTGCATATTGTGTGACAATGGGAGCCCTGTTCTATTTAGGCCAATTTGATCAAGCCTATTATCTTGTTCAAATCTTCTAAAGTTTTACTGATTTTTAAGTGCCTTTTCTGACAGTTATTGAAGAAGCTGTTATTTGCTGCAAATTTAGAATTCTTATGCTTTTTTGGTGAAGTAAATATTTTATCACCAGGAATTAACTTTATTTCTTGGAATTTTTTTTTTCAGTGTCTTTTCTCTGATAATAATGTAGTTACCAGTTTTCTTCTGGACAGTGTTTCCACAATATAACTTTTCCATTCTTTTGCTTTCATTCTTTCTGTGTTCTCATAACTTAATGTATGCCTTGTAAAATCATAGTTATTTTTAAAATAAACTCAGCTATCAATACTTACATTTTAATTGAAGCATTTTTTCACTATATAGTTAATGTATTTCTTAATATACAGTATATATTTATTTTAGAATCTACCATTTAACAGTTTCATGCTCATCTTGCCTGTCCTAGGTCCTCTTTTCTTCCCTTTTCTCTTTGCCTTTTTGAAATTGACTCAACATGTATTTTTTTAATCCTCACCCAAGGATATGTTCATTGATTTTAGAGATAGAGATAGAAACATCGATGTGAAAGAGAAACATTGATGTGAGAGAGAAACATTGATCAGCTGCCTTTCGCACGCACCACGACCGAGATCAAACCTGCAGCCTAAGTATGTGCCCCAACTGGAGAAGGAACTCACAAACTTCTGGTGTACAGGATGACACTAATCAAATGAGCCAAACAGCCTGGGCTTAACTCAGTATTTTAAAATACTTTTTTCCCAATTATTTGGCAGTTTCCAATCTTTCACTATTTAGTAGCAGAAATTACAAGATGGATTGCTGATTATCAAAAGTTAATATCATTAAGACTTTTGCTTCTACAGTAGAGTCAAGAGAACTTGGAATAATTTCATTCATACCCTCTTGGTTGCTGAGATTTAACAATCTTTGTGTATTTTTAGCACCCAAAATACAGCATTAATACTGCTTTAGAAAGAACAACATTTATTTCGACAAAATTTATTTATTTGTTTGTTTATTTATTTATTTATCTATCTATCCCATTTCTTTGCTCTTCATTTCTTCCATCTCTAAGCAAGTGGAATCATTTTCTTTTGCCTAAAGAATGCTCTTTGGTGTTTCCTTTGTTTTGAATCTGCTTGTGATGAATTCTCTAAGCTCATCTGAAAATGTCTTGTCATTTTTGAAGGTTGTTTTTGTTGGTTGGGCATAGAATTCCAAAGTTGAAGAATTTATTCCTCTGTCTTTCATTTCTGTAAAGAAATTGGTTGACAGTCTTAAAGTTGATCCTTTGAGAATAATCAGCTCCCCCTTCTTTTGGTTGCTCTATAGATTTTTCTCTTTCTTTTTGCTTTTCAGTAAAATTTTACTATAATTTTTTTCTTTACATCTATCCTGCTTAAGGTTTATGATTTTGCAACCTATGGTTTTATGTCTTTTATCAGTTTTGAAAAATTCTGAGCCATTATCTCTTCATTTTTTAAAAAAAATTTATTTATTTATTTTCATTTTTAGAGATAGGAAGGGAGGGAGAAAGAGAGGGAGAGAAACATCAGTGTTGTTGCCTCTCAGCACGCCTCACTGGGGACCTGGCCCACAACCCAGGCATGTGGCCTGACCGGGAATTGAACCAGTGATCTTTTGGTTCTCAGGCCAGCACTCAATCCACCGAGCCACACCAGCCAGGGCTCATTATCTCTTCAAATACTGCCTCTGTCTCCTTCTCTCTCTCCTTTCTTCCAGGACCCCAAAGGTACATGTTATATTTTTCATGATGTCCCCTGCTGTCTTCTGTATTTTATAAACTTTTATTTTTCCATGCTTGATTCTGGATATTATTTTAAGACTTCTTTCACTCCACTAGTTCTTGCTTCAGCTATATCTAATCTGCTGTAGATCCTGTTTTATTTCTTTAAATGTTGTATTAATCGGTTATTTTAAAGTCTGTGTAAGATAACACCATTATCTAGATCCCCTGTGAGTCCTTTCTATTGTTTATTGTTTCTCTTAGGAATTAATCACATTGTCTTAACTTCCATGGCCATGATTATATTCGATTGTGCTACAGACATTGTCTATGAAAAATTGTAGAGAGAATTTAAGGCCTAGGATAATGTTATATTCCTCCAACATGGAATGTAAATTTCCTCTGTACAGACATCCAGGGACACGAGCAATCTCAATTATCTTAATCCAAGGAGAGACTGAGGTAACTCACAGATGAATTAGTGTCCGAGAGAGATGGTCTCTTTCTGTCCACACTTACTCCAGTGGCATACCTTTCATATCCAAGTTGTGGAGGTATACCGGACTGCTGACATGCACATCTAAGCTCAGTTTTTGGTTCCCTAGTGCTATGAGCTCGTAAAAAACTGCTTAGCTTCCCAGTCTCTCAGCTACCACTTTCTAAGGAAAAAGTGGGCCCAAATTCTCACTTCTCTGTAATTGTTTATTTTCTCAGATCTTGGTACTATAATTATTCACTAACCTGTTACACTTCAAGTATTCAACCAATTTAAAAAATTGTTCTTTGAGGAGGGCTGATTGGAATTGACTAGTCTGCCATTAACAGAAGCAAATCTGCACCATAAATGTTTTATTACCATCATATATTAAATACCCATACATTCATGGGCGTTTGCTAAGGGCATAGCAATGGAGATAGCACATTTCATATAAATTAAGTATACAATTGTTTCTAATTCATTACAGAATATATTTGTAGGATTGACAGAGAACATATCACTATTGCTGGTGTTAACCCATTAGTGGGAAGCAAATAGTGTACCTTCCTGATCCCCCTGATTTTAGAGTGTGGAGGGATCACTTGGGTTACCTCTTCATTTTACAGAGGTAGTAATGACTCCTGGAAGTAACTTACTCAAGATCATACAACCAGCTAGTGACATAAGTAAATTTTTAAATCAGTTATCACACTTGCTAGAGCTCTGAGTTCTTTCTTCCTTAACATGCTAGTTTTGTTGGCTGAGAAAGCTTCCACATGAACTGGGATTTCAAGCATGTTTGGATCCTAAGAAGGAAATGAGGCTGGAGCACTTAGATGACAGGATATTAGCTAAAACCTGAAAGCAAAGGCTTAAAGGTAGAGGTGGGCTAATCAGGTGAAGAAACTGATGAACTGTTTTGATGAGAATGAGGAAGAAAGCAGACAGGGGACTAGGAAAAGTTGAGGTTATCCTGTGAGAGCATCTTAAAGCAGACAAATGAGGCTCTTGTTCTTTTGTCTGCAAAAGGAACGACCCTGTGATTTGGCTGGCAAAGCAATTTTGAGCACCTGACCACAGCGATGTGTGAAGCTGGGCAGGCATGATGGAAGGAGGCAGCAGCCTCTGCCGTGCCTGTCAATGCGGTAGGAAGAAGTAGGTTGACATGAAAGGGAATGGCCAGGAAGGGATGAGGACCGTTGTAAAAAATAAGAAAGTCAAGTAGAAGTAAAAGTTCTGTGGAAAATGGAAACTTTTATCTGGACTCATAGATTGCATAAATGTAAGATACCATTTATTCTTTAGAGTTCTCAAACCATCGATCAGTTTGCAGTGTCTTTACAGTAGTTGTTCCTTAAGTCCAAAATGTCATGCTTGCGTTGTGTGTTTCTATAACATACCTGCTAACAAGGATACCTGCTAGGGTGCTAGGTGTTTTATTGAGAGACTTCTTCGATTTGTTATTAGTATCACTTCTGAGCCATATTAATTTGTCCATTCACATATCAATTCACTCATTTGAAAAGCACTTATCAATATTTATGCTAGGAACTAAGAAAACAGCTAAAAGACATGGTCACTGCTGCCAAGAAGTTGCTTGGCATACTGATGGAATTTCCCATTACCCCATGTGCTCTTGGCTAAGCAAACATTAGATTTTTAGATTTTTACTCAAGGTTATTCCATTAAGGAAAAGAGTTTTCACTACTGTTATTTGTTGGATCTGAGTAAAACCCGCAGCCTTTACATGGTGACAAGGCTGTAAAACTATGTGAAA
Source organism: Mormoops blainvillei (assembly GCA_004026545.1). Classification (NCBI taxonomy): domain Eukaryota; kingdom Metazoa; phylum Chordata; class Mammalia; order Chiroptera; family Mormoopidae; genus Mormoops; species Mormoops blainvillei. The sequence goes on along the minus strand of PVJD01006435.1, from coordinate 74,078 downwards.
ATAGCCAAGTGATATCTTTTTGCTTTTAAGTCTTAAATTTGTTGATTTTTATTTCTTGAGAGGAAGGAAAGGGGAAGAGATGAGAGAGTGAAACATCAATTTGTTGCTGTACATGTTTATGTGTTGACTGGGGATTGAACCCACAGCCTTGGCACCTTGGCACGTTGCAATGAAACTCTAACCAACTGAGCTCCCCAGTCAGGGCCTCGCTTTTAAATCTTAATGACAAATAGAGCGCCAATGCTCTGCCTAGGGAGAAGAAATTGCCTCTGTCACTTCTCTATATTTGCTGGGATGCTAATGTTAAAATGTGCCAAGGACGTAAGAAATGCTGAGGCTCAGGTGGCTTTGTTGTTTACAGATGAATTAAAATCAAATCATATTTCAGTCAACAAAGGACCACATATGTGACAGGGGTCCCATAGGATTATAATGGAGCTAAAAAATTCCTATTGCTTAGTGAAGTCATAGCCCTCATGGCATTGTAGTGCGACACATCACACAATTACCATTGTGTTACAATTGCCCGCAGCGCTCAGTAGAGTAACACACTCTATAGGTCTGTAGCCTCAGAGCTGTAGGTGAACAAAATTTGTCACTGCAAAATATGTCTATTTGACATAAGGATTATTTTGGGATAGTTTTAAGAAGCAGCAGACATGGGAGAAGCTCTGAAAACCAAGACATTACCCTTTGTAAAAGACATTGATATTTGTAAGGAAAACCTCCTTCATTAGGGTTTCTTTCTCACTGTACCAGGAAGAGGGGGATGATCCCACTCTAGAAATTCTTATCAATGCAGAAGTCAAGGGTTTAGACCTGCATAACAAACTTACCCTTGTTTACTGTGTTTGTTCTGGTAGCCTCTCGTGACTGCCCCCAACCCCAACATCTTCTGTTTTTTTGTGTTTTGTGGTGTTTTTTCTTTTTTGAGCTGAAGATGGTATTTAAGATGGCAGCTTCTACCATTTCGGCAAGTTACTTAGTTCTCCTGGGTTTCTCCCATGTACACAGGAGGTATACGTTCCATTAAACTTGTTTGTCTTTCTGCTGTTAATCTGTCATTTATGACAAGGATGTTTCAAACAAGAATCCAGAAAGGTGGAGGGAAACTTATTTCTCTGCCCCTACAGAACAACAGGCTACCACATAGCTTAGGTGTGGAATAGGCTATACTACTAAGGTTTGTGTAAGTACACTCTGTGATGTTCACACAACGATGAAATCATTAATGATGAACTTCTCAGAACGTATCCTGGTTGTTCCGCAGCACGTGACTGTGTAATTAATATAATGACAGATGTTTTCCAAAAGTTCGGTTGGAACTTTCTAGCATGTAATTCAGCCAAGTAATAACGATGGAAACAGACTTTCTCCTGCCACTGAGTGTTTGGATGACCAACTGTTTCGAACCGTGTCTGTGGGACACGCAAGATGAATGCCCCTGTGTCTAGCACCAGGGGGGCCTGGGATCACTAACTGTGTTTACTGAGTGTCATCCAGCTGCTGGCTGATAGAAAAGGCTCTGTAAAGCAAAACACTGAAAAAGGGAAGCACATTCGCCCTGCACATTTAACAAATACTCTGTCACCTGCTACTGAATTCCATAATAGGGGAGAAATCCCTTTTAATGAGGGGGTAATCTCATTCCGGTGGTTGGACACGTAAATGTTTGCCCTTGACCTGATCACGTGAGAAGGACAGGATGGAGTAATTTCTCAGTGGATTTTGTTTAGTGCAACTTACCTTGCTCATATTGACATAGTATATTATTCTACACTCCATTTACTTCCTCAAATCAAAGCCTATTTGATATATTCTACTCTTGATCTTAGACCATCCAAGGCATATGCGTGCAGCATTTTTTGATTCATGTGGATAAATGAGACCAATAACAATGTCAAGCCTGTAACTGGGGCCAAATGAGACTGGTAAGCACTGGTTTATGTCTTCTGTCTACCCCCTGGTGGAGGGATTCATTACTAGTTGGAGCCAAGCAAGGAAAGAGAAAGAGAAAAGAGCATGAATTATTTCCTGAATATCTATTCAATCCCTCCCTCAATAATCTAGGGTTTGTTGCTTATACAAGATCGCCTGGCTCCACAGGAGAAGGACTGAAACCCATTAGTTCCCTTTGAGCGCGTTCTTTCCTGGGAATGGCAGACGCAGTGCCTCAGCAGGATGGCTGCCCTGCCAAAACGCTTAACTCTGACCTGAAGGGGCCATCACTCTGGGTGCAAAAAAAGACTTATGAGCTTTGCTGCCCCGGCAGCTCTGGAATTCTTCCCTGGGCCATGAATAATACCCAGTGATTCAGAGGAAGTACTGTCCATGCTTCAAAGTGAACCTAGCTAATTGTGTAATGTTATTCTGAGGCATTGGAAGAAGCCAAAAAAGAAGGGAGGTTGGGCAGAAATTCCTTCCTTTGCAATGATCAGCTTACATCCTGCACCATCAGATTTGATTATCCTTATCTTTTCTTGCATAACTGCAATGTTATGACTGGACATAAGTGAGCAGACTTCCAAAAAAAAAAAAAAAATCCAGCCACAATATTTGACTCCATGACTGCCTGTGGCGGTAAATTCCTTATAACTGGCCGCATACTGTGTGAAAAGCCATTTCCTTTGATTTATTCTTTTACCAGTTCTAAACTCCATCAGGTGCCTCTTGTTCTCACACTGGAGAACAGGCAAAAAGAAAAGCCTGCTCCTTTTGCATCATCCCTTTTCTTTTAGGTAGTTTAATCTAAATATCCACTAACCTCTTTTTCACATACTGCACAGTAATTTTTAAAATTAATTCCTTTTTAAAACTAGCTTTAAAAAATTTGAATACATAACACAAGGACCTGTTTAACATTATTTAGGCATCACAATAAGTAGAAAAAGTAAGAATCTCTCCTACTGCACACCGTTGTCTCCCCCATCCCCACGTCCAAGCCAGCCATTATTACCAACTATTGGTGTGGGTCCCAGAAATACTCAAGCCCACACATATGTGCATTTCCTCCTTTACAAATGCATTTTCACATAACAATATATCTTGGAGGTCATTCCATTTGGTCATAAATAGTGCTACTTTATCTTTTTTCTCAAGGTTTCATAGTATTCTATCTTGAATATACCATAATTTATTTAACCAGTTCCATATTGATGGATATTTGTGTTTCTAGTAGTTTGCCCACATATGAAAAGCTACAACAAAGGTAGTTACATACATGTCTCAACATATAAATACAAGTAATACAATATTAAATGTTGATAGATGTATCCGGATTGCCCTCCAAAGAGGTGACATCAATTTATATTCTCACCACCAACTGTATGTGAATCCTCATTCCCCATCAAATACCAATTTGAGCTGAAAAACCACGCAAGGTATAGGTACCTCCAAGTAAAAACTTGGTTCTGACACTGGGCCTTCCACAGTGTCTCTTGAAAATCTAGTCTTCCCTGTATAAGCCCTAATACCTAACAGAGCAAAACAAACAAGATGAAAAAAACAAACAAAATGGGTTACATGAATCAACCAGCTAGAGCCACCTAGAGGTTTCTGGGTACCACCAAGTTTGTGAACTACTCACTTTGCATCAATAATTGTGTGTGTACGTTCTTTTTGGAGGTCGGAGGTGGTGAGAGGAATCTATAGTTAACAGATTCTCAACATGGTCTGTGACTTCTGCCAAAATAGCTAAGAATCGGTGACCAGGGTAGTAAAAAAACAGAGATAAAATCAAAACTGTATAAAAATCCAGGTACCCGACTTTGTGGGTCAATGGAGATAAACTAAATAACACTGTAAACTTAAACTATTAATACATAAAATAATGAAATCACACTACAGTAGTGATTTGTCAAAGTTCTATTACATCAGCTAGAGGTGTTAACAAAAAAATAACTGTCCTGTCATCATTTCATAAGAATATTTTAACACCAAAAAAGTAAGGCAGCTATAACTTTAAAGTAAAAGGCAGTCCTTTAAGTTGAATAAATTTAACTCTATTTAAAACTGACTAAACTGACCCTGATTTCTCATTTCACCTCTAGCCTGAGAATCTGATGACACAGACAGGAGAACTGTCACACAGCATCGAGTCTGGACTGGCACTTGGAAACTCCTGCCATCAGGGACCTGCTCTGAAGTTTGTGAAAGAAAGCCTCGCCACCATCTTGCTGAAAGATCTAGAGGAAAGAGCAGCAGATTTTGAGTCCCGGATTTGCCATTAATTAACTTTGTTTAAGCTACTCACCAACTCTTTGAACTGCAGTTCTTAATGTCAGATGAGAATAACACCTTTCCTGCCCACCTCACAGGACTGATCAGTTCAAAGAAATTAAATATGTGAGCAAGGTTTTTCTTCTTATTTTTGTTTTTGTTTTTGTAAACTATAATGTATGATACAACTTTGAGTACTAACTAACATTTACTGAGCATTTTAAAAGTGCCAGATACTGTCTGATAGGAGTATTACCCCATCTAGCCCTTGTAGCAACCAACCAAGGAAGCTGAGGGTTAGAGAGGATAATGTGACATGCTAAGTTTACTTAGCTAGTGAGGAGTAAGGTCAGGACTCAACCCCTAATATCTAACAGAGCAAACCAAACAAGATGAAAACAAAATGGGTTACACGAACAACCCAGTTAGAGTCACCTAGAGGTTTCTGGGTACCACCAAGTTTGTGATTATCTGGTTGCGACGCTATACTCTTAATCATTATGATATACTCTTTCCTAACTTGATATAACTATTACTATTATATAACAATTCCTTTATTCCAGCTACTGGTTGAACATAACAATAATTGTTAATAACCTGCCAGACTCACGCTCCTTTGATTAGTTAGCAATACCTATAGATGACAGTTTTAGTTTAAAAACCAAAGGACTGGCTCAGGAACCATACAGCTAACACATGCCACTTTTAAAAAATCTGCAAATATTAATCTTTGTAGATAACTACAAGACCTGTTAGGTAGAACCACTAGTCTATATTGCAAAGAAAGGTTTGGTATTATTGTATTCGAACTGGACATGTGTTATCAGGTAAAGATGTAAAAAGATGGGGAACATGTGATATAAAATTCAGAAATGTCAAATCTTTTAAGAAGTATAGTCAATTTATTAAGTCTTTAGTAAATTAAAGGTAGGCATTAAACCAGTATGTGAGGCTTGCTTAAGCCAAAATATTATGTCTTAAGAAACTCTCTGGTATACTATAGTTTCTCACTCGTTTTATTTTGTTATTTATCTAGAATAAAGCAGTATTAAATTCTTCTTTTCATGAAGACAGAATCACTTTTCGTTAATTTAAAGCAGACTGAAACTTTGGCAGTTTATGGTCCACAGCAGGAGAAACCACGACAGTGTGGCGTCAGTGACAGGCCAGGTCCCTTAGCAGCTGGAGCAGCCCCCACGGCCCAGCAGCTGTGCTGTCCCCTGTGCAGAGTAGGGTCACCATTATCAGCATTCCCCTATGTGTCCTTCCTTTGGCTTTTCGTTATTCCCTCCAGGGCGGGGCCATAGAGCCTCAACCGTCACTGGCAGGACCTAAAGTTGACTTCCAGCACCCCCTGCCCTTACCCCACATGTGTTAGGGTAACAGTCATCTGTCCCCTGTCCATGCTGGCTTCCCAGGTCCCCATGGCATCTAGTCTCAAGTCCTCTGCCTGGCTTCTAAGGCCCCCTGCAGTCAGCTTCCCTCTGATTCACCCAATCACTTTCATTGATTCACCACCCAACCTTCTTTCAGGCAGGAGGGTGACTTCACCTTTCTCTGGCAGACAAAATGTCTGTCCTTATTCTGTCTGGAATTTTCTACCTGCAGTCTCTGAAGTCGAATACTCTTTCTTTCTCTCTCTCCCCTCCACCCCACACCCACCCACACCCACACCCACACCCACAAGCACTTTCTTGAGTAGCCACAGTATGTCAGCAAGTGTGCCACGTGCTTTGTCTCATTTAGTTTCTTCATCACACTAGACCTATAGGGTACTATTGTGATTTTCCCCAGTTTATATGTGGGGAAAAAAAAAGAAATGAAGCACAAGGAAATTAATCATAGCCAGTCAGTAGAGTAGATGAGATTCAAATCCAAATCTGCCTGGAATTCAAAGCCAGTAGTCTTGACTACTTAACAGCAACTCAATAGTTGTATAAACTTGAGCAAGCTACTTAATCTCTTCAATCCCTAATATTCTCATGTATAAACAGGGACATAAATTTCTGCTCTTCAGGACTGAGGTTATGTATGTGGAGCTACTGTCAAAGAGTCTGGCATTCAAAAGAGGGTCCAAAATGTTTCTGTCTCTTTTCTGTCCGACCACACGCACTCATCTCTTACATCCTGCCCCTTCCATGAAGCCTCCTTGGAAGATGGAACATACTTTCAGCCTACACTGATTTCCTTTTCTTGTACAATCCAAGAGTTGTAAAACTGAGTTCTAGATTGTTTTCTAACTATGCCATTTAAATTAGTCCTTGCTTCTTCACCTAAAGTGTTTTACAGGCAGCATCTATACATTATACTTCCTTTATATCCCCTGTACTTTGCAAAGTATTAATACATCATAAAAGCCAGATAAATGCTGAATAGATTAGTGATGTTGCCCCCTGGATGCAGTTTAAGATAAAGCTTGCTTTAGAAAAAATTTCATTTTATATTTTAAAATGATTATAAAATGGTATTATGGTAAACACAGATTTATAACTTATCAGTTATCCAGCATAACAATGAATTGAAAATGAGGAACAAACAAATTTAACTTTCTTACTTTATGTGCTTAGTATGTTTAGGTACCTAGTACCTGTGATATACCTAGTTGTTGAAGGCCAAAAAGCTCTTGGTATTTAAAAAGTTATAATATATCTTACTGAACTGCTATATTAACAAGGAAATAACGCTGACACCAGAACACACCCTTAAATATATATGGCAGTCATTAGGACTTAAGTGCTTCATAGATGTGTCTATTACTCATAGCTGATGATTTCCCCTGAGGTGGTCATAAAGACCATGAAGGTAACTGGAATTTCTAGAACTGGCTAACTATTGTGTTAAGCCAATCCTGGGAGGGAGCCAAGATAAGAAGCCAAGAATGATTCCACTGATACAAACTAGAGCCAAAACAACAAAGACAATTGATTTAAGTTTCCAGACACAGTTCAGTCTCTCGAAGTTCTTAAACTAGGCCTATGAACCACTGAAACCTGGCCCCAGTATACTCCACAGAAGGAATAAAGTACCAAGACCTTAGGTGTGGCCCTCTTCCATCCTGAAAGACTACTTTAACCGTAACCCCCAGGACCAGGCATGGCTTGCTTCCTGTTCACTGCTCACAGTGGAACAAGCCCTACTTTCACTTTTAGCTTTTGGCATGGACTCTTCTTTAAATATTCTTATTTTACTTATTATCATTTTAATGAAACACATCGATCATTCTCATCAAGAGTTTCTCAACTCGAGTGTCTTGACTTGAAAAAGAGTTACTGGGAGTCAAAAGGAGACAATGTCAAGTGTTAAGAAATTCTCTCATGTGGACATGTGGTCATCAGGAGTCAAATGAAAGGTGCCAACCACACTGTTCAGCTAAGTAAGAGGCAGGCTAAATGGAAAGACATCTTAAAGGAACAAAACCTCAATACGACTCTGGCTGGTGTGGCTCAGTGGATGGAGGGCTGGCCTGAGAACCAAAGGGCTGCCAGTTCAATTCCCAGTCCAGGGCACATGCCTGGGTTGCGGGCCGGGTCCCCACTGTGGGGTATGTGAGAGGCAACCACACACTGATGTTTCTCTCCCTCTCTTTCTCCTTCCCTTCCCCTATCTAAAAATAAATTTAAAAAATTTAAAAAAAAGAGGAAAACCTCAACACGGCTATTCCCACTATTTCCAAAGAACTGGTCAATTTCTGATACAATCAGAAATAAAAAATTTTAAACGCAAATTTCAGCTACACGTCTAAAAGTTATATATTTCATTAGAGAAAACATCAAGCAATCTGATGGTGATGTATCAGAATGCAAAAACACTAAGTCAATATCTAAGCTTCCAGATAGGGAGGAGATTTATGAATACAACCGAGCCAGACTAAAAATAGTCTTTCTGTGAAAAATTTCTGGAGACAGCTTATACAACCACCCTAAGTAATGTTACAATGTCTCAAGCTTCTCTTCATTCTGCTAAGCCTCACTCCCTGTGACACTTACATACAATGCATTATACTTTCTATTTCATAGAGAGGATATGTCAACACAAAGTCAAATATTCAGATGAAATTCAAGACAGGCAATCTTCTGGAAGTTGCCAAATGGCTTTATAATTGACATTGTATAGACTCAACATCCAGATGACTGTCCACAATTTTTTTCTCCACACATGAGTAAGAAAACTTGTGTGTGCATCCCTGATGCAATAATATATTGTGCCAGTTTTCAGAGGAGAATTCCAGAAGGCAATGTCTAAATAACAGAAGTCTTCTTAATTTATATATATATGTATGTATGTATGTATATATATATATATTTTTTCTTTTGACATGAACATCATTACGCTACCTTGGCAATGTCCAGATAGTTAAGGACCACAGAGAAGACAGCTCATACTATGAATTCCTACCAACTCACATTCAAGATAAAGGAGCCATGGATTCAAAAGCTCTCTCTATCTCTCACACTACTTAAAAACAGGTTTTGATGAAATAGATATTCATTCCTTCTAGAAAGTGTATCTTGCTTATCTGGAAAGTCTCAGACAGAAGTCCCAAATTCTCTGCAGGAGTAAAAGGAAAACAATGTCATAGTAGGTACAGTTCCAGAAGCTGCAGGAAATCTCTGGAATGGTTCCCAAAAATGAGCAAAGAGGAATTCAAGGCCATCATGTCACAAGAAGCTGGAAGGCAGTATGGTGCTCCCAAAGCAAAGACAAACAACACCCCAGCCAGGGCCCCTCTCAGTAACACCAAGTGGGTAGTAATTCATTACTGCTGGTTACTGGATTCCAGCGAAGGAAGCCGAAATGTCCTACCTTCATTCACACCACCATCTCATGGAATTATTTTTTCCGGATTCCTTGGGAAGTTAAAGTATTTGAGAAGAATATCAGGAACTGTTGTTTCAGCCTGTTTTGTGAGTAGATAATTGCCTTCCAACTCCATTATTTCAGGAAATGATATGTGTGGCATTGTTCCTGGATGGGGGTAGCACTGTGTTTCAGCGGGACCCATACATGCTTATTAAACAAAACAAAACCAAAGCATGCAGTCTAAATCACTTCGCTGAACTCAGACTTTTTGAATCTGGTCTCCAGATAAGAGGCTGGCTCCAGGCAGGCTACCCACATACCAGTAACATTCTTTTGAAAGGGTGTAAGCAAAGCTTGTTTTGAGAAATGAGAAATTTCACCAAAATTACTAAATGCGGTAATGAATAACTTAATTATCAAATGGGTTCAGCAGAAGCCTATCTGAGAGGCTAGATTTTTCTCTAATTTGGGTCTGAACCAAAGACCAGCCTGGGAACTAGAAGTAAACACATTTTATCCTGAGAAGTACCTTTGATTCCATGGAATATATTAGCTGATCTTCCTGAAATGTGACATCATTTGTGGTACCAGCTGTATGGGTGTGCCATCGAAGGATTTACAAAACTAGTATTTCTTTGGCTTTAATATGTATTTTAAGATCAGAGAAAGTGGTCTAATCCAGCTAAGTGCTCCAAGGGAAACTGCTGTGGACTTCATTTTAAGAAGTTAAAACAGCTTATGAACATGACCTGTCCACCTTTTTATACATGGCTTATAACGAGTAAATTCCCAAATGGACACCTAGAATCAATAATGATGATGATGATAAAATTGCCATAAAAGCAAACATTAAGTAAAATAAAGCACTTATATGTCAGGCTATGTTTTACTATATTATACAAGTTAAATCACTTAATGCTCAAAACAAACGTTCATCCTCAAAACAAACTTTACCACCTCTACTTTACATATGAGGAGACTGAGGCACAGAGAGGTTCATTAACTTGCCCACAGCCACCTAGTTAGTAAGTAGAAGGGGTAGAATTTGAACTCCTAGTACATACTCTTACCCCGTTACCTATCCCATTTTTCATGGTTCTTAGATACTTCTGATTCAGTGATGATACAATGGTCACATCTCCTCTCATGAGAGGTCAGCATTTGGATTATCTGTAAATAAAATTAAATATTACAAAATATATTTTCTTGTTAGCATCTGTATTATGATTTAACATTAGTTTCCAAAAGTTGCTTTAGAGAGGTTTTATTTTTCCCTTGAAGAGTATGCTATGTTACTATATGATACTTTAATAAAGAGGAAACCATTTCTATGGAATATCTTTGCCTAGCATTGGCACTCAAAACTTTAAGGACATATTATCTTTAAATATTCTGAATCCATTACCAAATGTAGAATTAAGCTATTTCGAAATACCTCAGTTTGTCATATTATAATTTTAAAAAATCAGGTGTGACAAAATCCAGCTGAAAAGAGTGTTAGACTACAGCATATCCATCCATCTATCCATCTATCCATCTGTCCCTCCCTCCATCCACTCAACCAGTAACTCCCATATACCAGGCATTGGGAACACAGAACGGTTAAGACAGACAAGTTTCCTTCCCTCTTGGAGTTTCTATTCTGGCTGGGGAGATATTAGATACAAATATGAAGGTGCTACTTAGACTGAGTGGTCAGGGAAGGTCTCTCCGAGGTGACATTTGCCCATTTGTCTTTTATCCTTTTTTTCTTTATTTCGGAGGTGGCATTTGAACAGAGAGCTAAAGAAGTGAGGGAGAGAGTCTTGATAGGATCTGGGGGAAGTGCATGTCGGGCAGAGGCTCCAGGTGGAAATGGGACTCGGGTATGTTTGAAGATCAGCAAGAAAGCCAGCATGGCTAGATGAAACTAGACAAGGTGCACAGGGGCGGGAGATGAAACGTGACACAGACGGAACCTTGCAGTCTACGCCAAGGAGTATGGATTTTATGAGTGGGAGAGGATGTCGTAAGAGGGTTTTAAGCAGGTGAATGGCATGCTCTGGTTCATGCTTTCTGAGAGAGACATGGCTGCTGCATGGAAAATGGGGTGGGGGCATGTCAAGAATGAAAGCAAGGAGACTGGATAAGAAGTAGTAGCCTAGGTTAAAAAAAAAAAAAGGATAGTGGGCTTAGACTAGAATTGTGGTGGTGGATAGATTTGGGATATATTACAAAAGCAGAGCCAACCTGACTAACTAGGATCGGATGTGGGGTATGACAGAAGAGCGAGCATGATGCCTAGATTTTGATCCAAGTAACTGGATAAATAGTGGGGCTGTACGTATACTGAGATGGGGAAGACTGAAGGAAGAACAGGTTTAGGAGGAAGGGGCATCAAGAGTTCTGTTTCAACACTCAAGTCTGTGATACCAGTTTAGATATATCTAAGCAGAGATGCTCATCAGGAAGTTGAATGTGAGGGGAAAAGTCAGGGCTGAAGATACAAACGGGGGAGCTGATAAAGTCATGGGACTGGCTGTAGGGAAGAGAATAGGTTGGAGGTCTGACCCTGAAGCATATAAAAACTAGAGGCTGGAAAGAAGAGCACCCAGAGAGGTTGAAGGAATATGTGGCATCAGAAAGTTATATGAAGAAAGTATTTCTAGAAGGAAGGAGTAATCAACTGTGTCAAATGCTGAGATAAAATAATGTGAACTCAGGATAGGTCATTGGATTTGGCTCCATGGAGGTTGCTGGCAACCTCGACAGGAGTTTCACTGAGGAGTGGTATTGAAAGGTGGGCTGGTAGGGCTCTCAAGGGAGATACAAAGCAAAGGGAGTACAGCCAGCAGCAAAGCTACGGATGTAGCTCCCCCACACAGCTGAGATATAGTTGGAGCATTTAAACAGGTTTCACTGAAGATTTGGGGGTTATGTCATAGAAATAGGCACAAAATAAAGTATAACTAGATAATCCGGTTTGTAAAGCATAACTCACCTTTGGCTCAGGCACTCCTACGAAGATGACTCAGGCTATATCCACGTGGCAGAGGTCATCTGCAAACCCTACCCCCTGGGAATGCTAGCAAGTGTTCCTAGACTCCCACAAGTCCAGAGGACAAAGGGGAGGGGAAGGGAGGAGAGAGGAGCAAGAGGTTCTCACACCCACCTGGTCCTCCCTAAGAATCACCACTTTCTTGGGTCACTATAAGAGATACACATATTTTTAGATTCATGACAGGAAGGTGTTTTGCCCTACTCTTGTCATTGCAGACACCACTGGAGCCTGGGGTCTCCAGCGCTACCCTGTCTCACTTCATGGTCGCCCAGGTCTGTGATGGCAGGACTAGCCTGAGCAAGAGAGAAGAGGAAGATAAAATGAAAATAGTCCCTTGGAGGCTGCTTTCCACCCTCACTCATCATTTCTCTAGTCCCAGTGTAAGCCCGTAGGCAGCAACCTCACAACCAACTTAGTCACCACACAGAACACCCCACACTTACAGAACCAAGGACAAATGTTACAGAACCTCACTGAATCCGCAGATGGGATACCTTTATCCAGTAATGGGTTTAAAGAACTATCACTGTCACCCAAGTAGATTAAAAAATGTCTCTGTGAGGTGGTACTGGGGAGGAGTGCCTCTCTCATCTACTCGCTCTCAACAAGTCCTATTAAAAGTTTGAAAATCTCATCAGCACCAGGTAAGAGACACTGTGAGACTTCATTTGGAAGCCAGATGGAGAACTTTGTTTTGAGACGGTAAATCTAATATGGAAAGGAAGTAGACTGGCGGGAGGCCAGGACTGGGGACAGAGGGTTTGGCCTAAGCTGTAGAAGCCTCCCTTCAGAATTAAAAGATCTGTTCCCCCTGTTCCTACCTGGCAACATGACTTCCAGGGCTTCGGCAGGAAGGGTACACTCCAGGTCCCACAAGTTGAAACATCTCAAAAAAAACCCCATTAAATATAGTGGCTGACTACCACCTTACAGCATTACACACTACTGCTCCTCCTACTATTGGTATTATATCGATAATATTGTGACACACAATAGTCTTTGTGGGCTAAGAGCCTGATCACTATATACACAACATTGTTTCTATCTGGTGATTCTTTGCAAGCTCTAAACAGATAACCTGAAGTTTTAAGAAAAAAAAAATTAATTGGGAATCAGTTTTTTTCAGAGATAAGATTTCAAGTTTCTACTTTCACCATATGTAGTTTACCTTAAAAGCTTTCCTGACTAGCAAATATCATAAATTAGGTCATTACAGACTAGACAGTTGATGGTATACACTAAAAATAATGAAACACATTCATCTAGTATTTACCTTCACATTCAATCGCTGTAAAACAAATGTCAATAGCAGGGACAATTCCAATCGGCATTAATCAAACTCAGGAGTAGCCCCGTAACAGGGAGAGAACTTTCCTTTTTAAACACATAGAACATGCTCTAGGAGTGGGATATGAAATAGCATAAAACACTGTTTGTCCTTGAACAACTTAGTCTTCTAGGAAAAGGAATGGGAATCCTTATACAGAGGTAGGTGCTTAATAAAGCCCCATAGGATTTTTTTTTCACTAATTATACAAAAGTAAAGTATTTATCTAGACAAAGATATCTTTTTGATTTCCTAATTTAGAATGATTAGTGTTCTCAAAAGCAAGGTCAGTTACTTGGGTTAATAGTTGTATTTACATATAAAGGCAATAGAGCGGGTTACCTAAATTTGCAACTGTGCTAGTAACTGTCCTAATAGTACACAGAAATATCTATATATGGATGTTAAAAATTCCCACTATCTTAAATTCCAAACTAAGAGCTTCATCTCTATCCCCACTCTGTCTAGACTAGGAATTGCTATTTTCAGCTACATTCTCAAAAATCCATGTGCAGGGCAGTAATTTCCTCTATCAATCATACATGTGAATCTATAGAGTAAGCTTCCTGTAACATTTTCATCATGGCACTTATCTAATAGTCTCTATACCTACAGAAAAGGCACAGTTTGTTACGGTTGAAAATGGTGTGAAAATTGTCTCAGTGATGTGTTTACGTTCGTGTATAAATTTAGTGATACAGGTATGACCAAAAGCTAGGTCTTTCAGCTTTCTAGGTCAGTGGGTTTTTCAATTTCCAGTCTTATCTACCACTGTTTTCAACATCAAAGTCTATTAATTATCATTTGAATTAGCCAGTATTTCCACCATCTGTTTTTGATAAACAAGGCCTGAAAGCAAGCTTTATTTACTTTTTCAGTATTCCTAGTATCTGCCCAGGAATATAAAGTGCTCCATAAATGCTTACTGAACTAAGCTGAACTGGGTATTTTACCATCCTTTTTCATTCTTTAAATTCTACTGAATTAAAGTTTTATTTTTATTATGAATAATTTTTTATTATAATTCACAAAGATAGCTCCTACTGGAAGTCACTTACTTTAATCATAACCTGCTTGCTTTGTATATCATGGCTTTTAATATCTTATGTAATATGGTCTTGGCTTTTCTATTTTATTATTAAATGTGCACAACTTGATTATAAATTCCTTTAAGATGGTGTGCTATTATTGACTGTTTCTCTCAGAATAGAATCCAGGTTCAGCACAATGTTCCAATGAAAAATGCTTTTCTAAGTCCTACATTGGCCTCCATACTCAGCTCTTTAATTCCTAATATTATTTTCTACCAATTACCACAATTTTGTCTTTAAACATTTAGCAATTAAAACTCTACCTTAATTTGGAGGAAAGGACCAAAAGTTTTTCAAAATCCATTTTAAAACTTTACTGGGAATGCCATTTCTTAATTTAATTTTGGGTAAACAAATTATAACCCAATGACTTGTACATTATTCTCTACTTCAACATAAAGTCTAAAACATCACCATTAGGATTTTACTACACTTTTACTTGCTAATAAAACCTTGAGATGTGAAGAAAGTTAGGAATTCTCAAAAGTACTCCTGACCCTCCAGGTACATTACATATGCTTTCCTATATTTTGTTATTTTTGTTCAGTGATATAACATATTCATTATCTCTTATACATCTTTGTTCATAGATGTCATGTATCCATCTACACAGAGCTGCTTAGAGGGAAAAAAAAAAAATCTGTTATCACAGTGACACCTGCTGGTTTTTCACTATAAATTTTAGATTCCAACTGAAGAATAGATCTTTACTCTCAAATTTTTTCTTAGTAAAATTAAATATTAATGCTTTCCATTTTAATAAATTATCTGATATATAAATTTTTAAACAAATTTAATACAATTAGCAATATAAGGTTTTTTGTGACAATGGTCTCATTGGAATTTTATGAACTATTTGAGGGGGGGGGGAGAGACACAAAGAGAGAGAGAAGAGAGAGAAAAGGAGGCATCGATTTGTTGTTCCAGTTATTTATGCATTTATTGGTTGATTCTTTTATGTGCCCTGACTTGGGATTGAACCCACAACCTTCGCATATCATATTGACAGCCTAACTAACTGGCTACCAACTCAGGGCATGAACTATTTTAACAAGATACATTTCCCAAAAAGCTGCTTAAGCATTTCAGAGTACATGAAGTTTTTTAAAAAATTGATTTATCATGTGGCTTTCTTTTCAAATTCTTTATAAATTCTATTTAAGAGAATGCATTATATTAAATCTTAAAAACATTTGCAGAGTGAAGAATTGCAATTTTAGTGATATGAGCAATTCCATAAAAGTCAAGAATTAGATCTATGTAGTAATATAGAAACTTTTAAACATAATCCAGCTGAATTCATAGTCACTTTTTCTCCCAGTTTTATAGAGCTATAGTTGACATATTTTTTTAGTTTAAGGTGTATGACATGATGGTTTGATATATGTATATTGTGAAATGATCACACAATACACTAACATCTATCACCTCACAGTTAAAATTTTTTCTTCTTGTGATGAGGACTTTTTAAGATCTATTGTCTTAGCATAATAATCTCCAGTTCCATCCACGCTGTTCCAAGGAGCAGCAGGTGGGATGGGCAGAGGAGGGTAAGCAGGGAAACTGGGACAACTGTAATAGAGTAACAATAAAAAAGATCTATAGTCTTAACAACATTCAGATATACACTACAGTATTGTTAACTATAATTATCATAGTGGACATTATATCCCCAGAATTTACTAATCTTAAATTTGGAGGTTTGTACCTTTTGACACCCTTTACTCATTCTGCATCCCCCACCTCCCATCCCACCTCTGGAAAACTATCAATCTGTTTGCTGTTTCTATGAGTTTGTTGTTGTTTTCAAGATTCTACATACGAGATCATGTAGCATTTCTTTATCTGGCTTATTTTACTTAGCATAATGCTCTCAATGTTCATCCACGTTGTCACAAATGGCAGGATTTCCTTCTTTGCTATGCCTTAATAATATTCCATTGTGTATACAGCACATTTTAAAAAAATTAAATGTATTGAGTGACGTTAATAAAATTGCATAAGTTTCAAGTGTACAATTCTATAATACATCATCTATATATTGCATATACCATCCAAAGTCTAGTCTCCCTCCATCACTGTATGTTTGACCCCCTTTACCTTTTTCATCCTCTCCTAGCCCCTCTGGGAACCACCTTTCTGCTATGTCTGTAAGTTTGTTAATTTGTTGCTTTGTTTTATAGCTCACATTTGAGTGAAATCATATGGTTCTGTCCTTTGCCATCTGATTTAATTTTGCTTATCACTATATTCTCAAGATCCTTCCATGTTGCCAGTATTTTATCTCTTCTTATGGTTGAAAGTATTCCACTGTATATACATACAGCATCTTCTTTATTCAATCATCCACTGAAGAGTATTTAGGTTGTCTTGACCAGAGTGTACAATGTTGCCTGAACACAGGGACAGATTTCTCTATATAATCTTTACAAATAAATGTTTCCAATTTTTGGGGGGAGGGAGGGTAGATACCTAGAAGAGGGATTGCTGGGTCATATGGTAGCTCAATTCTTAATTTTTTGAGGAACCTCCATACTGTTTTCCATAGTGTATACCAATTTATAGTCCTACCAGCATTGTATGAAGATCCTTTTTCTCCAAATCCTTTCCAGTATTTATTTCTTGTCTTATTAATGGTCATTCTAACAGATGTGAGGTGGTATCTCATTATGCTTGTGATACGCATTTCTCTAACAGCTAGTTGAGCATCTTTTCATATATGTATTGGCCATTTATATAAGTTTTCTTGGTAAAAAGGTCTGTCAGAACCTCTTCCCATTTTTTAATTGCATGGTTTTATTGTTGAGTTGTATGAGTTCTTTATATGTTTTGGATATTAGCCCCTTGTAACGGCTACTGTTTGCAAATATCTTCTTCCATTTGGTTGGCTGCCTTTTTGTTTGTTAATGATTCCTTTTGCCATACAGAAGCTGTTTACTTTGATGTATTGTGGTCCCATTCATTTATTTTTTTTTTAAGCTTTTACTTCCCTTGCCTTTAGGGTCAGGTTCATAGAATCCCCTGAGACCAAGGTCCGAAAGTTCAGTATTTTCTTCTATGAATTTTATTGTCTTACATTTAAGTCTTTACTCCATTTTGAGTTAAATTTTTGTGTATGCTGTGAAGTAAGAATCTAGTTTCATTCTTTTGCAGGTGGCTTTCCAATTTTTTCCAGCACCATTTATTGAAAAGGTATTCTTCTCTCCACTGTATGTTTTTGTCTCCTTTGTCAAAAATTAGTTGCCTGTATTCATGTGGGTTTATTTCTGACCTCTCAATCTTGTTCCATTGTGTGTTTTTCTGCCAGTACCATACTGTTTTGATTATTGTAGCTTGGGAGTGTAATTTGAAGTCAGGAAGTGTGATACCTCTGGTTTTATTCTTTTTTCTCAGGGCTGCTTTGGTTATTCTGGGTCTTTTGTGGTTCCATACAAATTGGATGATTTTTTTTTCTATTTATTTGAAAAACGCCATTGGGATTTTGATGACGCATTCCATCTTTATATGGATTTAGGTTAATATGGCCATTTTAACTATGATGATTCTTCCAGTCAATGAACCTGGAATATCTTTCCATTTCTTTGTGTCTTCTTCAATTTCTTTCAAGTGTGTCTTGCAGTTTTCAGTGTACACATCCTTTACATCCTTTGTTAAGTTTATTCCTACACACCACATACCACTTCCTTTTATCCATTCATCTAGCCAGGGTCACTTAGATTGTTTCCATGTGTTGCCTATTGTAAATAAAGCTGCAATGAACATGGCATAGATAATCCTTTTGGA
The DNA here is from genome assembly GCA_004026545.1 of Mormoops blainvillei. Classification (NCBI taxonomy): domain Eukaryota; kingdom Metazoa; phylum Chordata; class Mammalia; order Chiroptera; family Mormoopidae; genus Mormoops; species Mormoops blainvillei. The sequence goes on along the minus strand of PVJD01006435.1, from coordinate 55,819 downwards.
TAGCGATTGTTTTCTTTGGATATACACCCAGAAATGAAACTGCTAGATCATATAGTAGTTCTATTTCAACTTTTTGAGAAATCTCTGTACTGTTTTCTATAGTGGTTGCACAAATTTACTTTCCCACTAACAGTACACAAAGGTTCCCTTTTCTCCACATCCTTGCCAACATTTATTGTTTTTTTTAGAATTGCCATTCTAACAGGTGTAAAGAGATCTCATTCTGGTTTTGACTTGTATTTCCTTAATGATTAGTAATGTTGAGAACCTGTTGGTCATTTTGTATGCCTTCTTGGAAAAAATGTCTATTTAGTTCCTCTGTTCATTTTTAAAATTTTTTCTTTTTTTTTTTTGCTATAGAGCTATTCACGTTTTTTATATTTTTGGATACTAACACCTTCTTGGATATTTTCTCTCATTCCATAGGCTGCCTTTCCAATTTTGTTATACTTTGCCGCACAGAAGCCTTTTAGTTTGATGTAGCCACTTGTTAATTTTTTGCTTTTGTTGCATTTGTAATAACAAAAAAATCATTATCAAGATCGATGTCAACTTAGCTTACCCCCTCAGTTTTCTTCTAAGTGTTTATGGTTTCAGGTCTTACATTCAGATCTTTAATCCATTTTGGGTTGGTTTTGTGAATAGTGTAAGATAGGGGTTCAGTTTCAATCTTTTGCATGTAGCTTTCCAGTTTTCCCAACACCACTTAGAAACTGTCCTTTCTCCATTTTATATTCTTGGTTACTTGATTGTAAATAAATTGATCATATGAATATATGTGTTGGTTTATTTCTGGATTCCATTCCCATTGGTCTATGTATCTCTTTTTATGCCAATATCACACTGTTTTGATTACTATAGCTTTGTAATATTGTTTGAAATCAGGAAGTGTGATGCCTTCAGCTTGTCCTTCTTTCTCAAGGTTGCTTTGGTTATTTGGGGTCTTCCGTGGTTCTGCACAAATTTTAGGAGTTTGCACAGAATCTGTAGATTGTTTTGGGTTGTATGGACATTTTAACAAAATTAATTCTTCTATCCCATGAGCATGGAATATCTTCTATTTATTTGTTTCTTCTTCAACTTCTTTCATCAGTATCTTATAGTTTTCAGTATACAAATCTTTCACCTCTTTGGTTAAATTTATTCCTAGGCATTTTATTCTTTCTTGATGCAATAGTTTTCTTAACTTCTTTTCTAAAAGTTTATTATCAGTATATCAGAGTACAACATATTTTTATATATCGATTTTTTTATCCTGAAACTTACCTGAATTAGTTTGTTAGTTCTAACAGTCTTTTGGTAAAGTCTTTAGGGTTTTCCATACATAACTGTCTTTATTTGCAAATAACATTAACTTCTCATGAGCAAAATTTTCAGTCATAAATGATAATGTTTCTATGGAGGGTAACTTTTCTATGTCCGACCAAATTTGATTTTATTAAGTTTAAGGGGGGAAACCAATTACCACCTCAAAATGATGGAAACCAGATATTCTGCCTATACTTTTGAAAAAGTATACTACTACTACCTGGTTTGGCTACAGGGTAGTTTCACAGGTTATAGGGGCCTGATGCACTGGAAGGGGCTGGGTCTTCTTCACTCCCTCTCCCCTCTTGCTTTAAGAAAATGCAGGACGAACTGAACCTGGTACATGCCAACTATTCTCAGTGCCCTTGAACCACACACTGCTCTCTCCCTAGATGGCACTCATGTTATATTGTATACTATGGCACTGGCTGATCACCCAGTGGATTGTGAAACAGTAGTAAGTACCTTTAGTAATTCACAATAATTTAAGAATACTGAAATTTTGCATATTAAATTATTAATGTTTGTAGTACACGAAGCATTCTTCATAAAAAACTGTAACTGTAAAGAAAAATTTGGGGATAAAACTATACTATGGTCCTGGCTGGTGTGATTCAGTGGATTGAGTACTGGCCTGCAAACCAAGGGGTTGTTGATTTGATTCCCAGTCAGGGCACATGCCTGCGTTGCAGGCCCGTCCCCCAGTAGGGGGTATGCGAAAGGCAACCACACATTGAGGTTTCTTCCCTCTCTTTCTCCCTCCCTTCCCCTCTGTCTAAAAGAAAAAAAAATTGTTTTTAAATTGTACTGTGGATTTTCATATCATTGATGGGACTTTTAAAAATCATAAATATATCATTTACTGTATTTATCTGATGTTTTGTTGCTGGTCCAACATTAAGTAAGCAAAACACTAAAGTCCCTGTATTTCTACCATTGTACTCTTTATCTAAAAGAATAAAGTGTGGGACTTCTGATCAAGATGACGGTGTAAACAAACACAGCTCTCCTCTTCACACAACCACATCAAAATTACAACTAAAATATAGAACCATCACTCAGAACTGTCAGAAATCAAGCTGAATGGAAGCCTGACAACTACAGAATTAAAGAAACAACGTCCATCCTGACTGGTAGAAGGGGCACAGACATGGACTGGGCTGGTCTCAACCCATGTGTAGTGGATAAAAATTTGGGAGGGATATCTCGGGAGCAAGGAGTCTCAGACTCACACACCAAACTTCTCAGCCCAGGATACCACTGCCAAAAACATAAGTCCCTACAATTTATTGCTACAAAAACCAGCGGGGATTGAGTTGGTGAAAGAAACTTCTGGAGCCCCAGCCAGTTCCTTTTAAAGAACCCACATATGGACTCACCTACTCAGACTCACCCCCTCTGAGCTCCAGCACTGGGGTAACAACTTGAAAGGCACCAGTGGTACACAGGAAGAAATTGAAGTGTCTGGCATCAAGGTGAGCAGAGGCCACTGTCCCTTTTCTAAGCACTCCCCCCACAGACCCAGCAAGCCGGTGCCATATCTGAGACTCTATCAACGTGGCTAACACTGTTTGACCCTCCTTGGAGATCACCAGAGACTCTCCCACTTCTAACCAAAACTGCTCTTCCATATGAATGTCTGCTCTTGGCTCATGCTTCACAACTTCCTAAATCCTATCAAACAACCAACAGCTGGTCTTAGTGAGCCCCAGGCCAGGAAGTAGCAGCAGTCAGCCTAGATTCACAGCTTTGCTTTGTCTGAAAATCTCAAAGCCCAGCACAAGCAGCCATCTCAGATTTACAGCTCAGGCAGGGTGGCCCTGGGCAAAACACAGTTGGGGGCTGATTTGGCCTGTACCACCCAGGAAACCCCAGGGCCCAGCGCACCCACCTGGTGGACAGCTATAGACCACGTCTGAGCACCACCACCCTGCCCCTGCACAGCTGATCCTCCACAGAGGGTGGAAGTTGGTTGAAAGTCATCACAGTCAATCCTTGCAGCCAGTTGGCCTGAGTAAATCCCTCCCATTGATCGGCCAATAGCAACCAAGAATCAATTACAAGAGGAGTGTATACTCAGTCCACAAGAAGGGTGTACCTCAAGTACCCAGTTTGGGTGATAGGGGAGGCTGTGCCACTGTACCCTACAGGACATCTACCACATTAGGATATACTACCAAGACACAGAGTCAGAGCAGCTCTACCTAATACACAGAAACAAACACAGGGAGGCTGCCAAAATGAGGAGACAAAGAAACATGGCCCAAATGAAAGAACAGATCAAAACTCCAGAAAAAGAGCTAAAAAGAAAGAGAGATAAGCAATCTATCAGATGCAGAGTTCAAAATATGGGTCATAAGGAAGCTAAAGGAACTTAGTGAGGATCTCAGCATCATAAAAAAGATCCAATTAGAAACAAAGACTACCCTAATTTAAATAAAGAACAATTTATAGGGAAACAACAGTAGAGTGGATATAGCGGAGGATCAAATCAATGATTTGGAATAGAAGGGAGCAAAAAACAAACAGAACAAGAAGAAAAAAGAATCTCCCCAAATTAGGATAATATAAGCAGCCTCTGGAACAACATCAAGTGGTCCAACATTCACATCATAGGGGTGCCAGAAGAAGAGAAAGAGAAAGAAATTGGAACTCTATTTGAAAAAATACTGAAAGAAAGCTTCCCTAATTTGGTGAAGGAAATAGACATGCAAGTCCAGGAAATACAGAGTCCCAAACAAGATGGATGCCAAGAGGCCCACTCTAAGACACATCATAATTAAAATGCCAGAGATTAAAGATAAAGAGAGAATCTTCACAGCAGCAAGAGAAAACATGTTGGTTACCTACAGGGGAATTTCCATAAGACTGTCAGCTGACTTCTCAGGAGAAACTTTGCAGGCTAGAAGGGACTGGCAAGAAATATTCAAAGTTATGAAAAGCAGGGACCTATAGCCAAGACTGCTCAACCTGGCAAAGCCATCATTTAGAAACAAAGGGCAGATAAAGAGCTTCCCAGACAAGAAAAAACTAAAGAACTTCATCACCACCAAACCATTATTGTATGAAATGTTAAAGGGACCTGTTTAAGAAACAGATCAAAACTATGAACAATAAAATGGCAAAAAATACATACTAATCAACAACTGAATCTAAAAAACTAGGAAAACAAGAACAGAGAGAGAATCATGAATACAGAGAGTTTAGATGGTTGCCAGATGAGAGGGGGTGTGGGGAAATGGGTGAGGAGGTGAGGGTGTTAAGAAGTACAAATAGGTAGTTACAGCATAGCCATGGAGATGTAAAGTACAGTATAGGAAATGAAGTAGAAAGAACTTATATGCATGATCCATGGACATGAACAATGGTGGGCGGATTGCCTGAGGGAGTGGGGGGTGCTGGGTAAGGGGTGGCAAAGGGGGAAAAACCAGGACAACTGTAATAGCATAATTAAGAAAATATAATTTAAAAATAAAATGAGAGAAAAAAAGGAAGTGAATATGTCGATTTTTAAAATAAAGATTAAATTACATATTAGCCTCTTAAAAGTATACTGTAAATTGCAAGCTGTAAACTGTTACATAAACGGCAGTATTTTGTTTACTTACTTTAAATTGATTGTAACTATTTCTTCGGATATAATTTGAATCTTGAATTTTTGTGAGGATCAAATGTTAGTGTATTAATTTATTGCTCTGTGGAGTGATCATATTTTAAAATCCAAGTTTCTTTTCTCTTTTTTATGGAACATAAATATAAAATATCAGAGAAAATACTGCTTTGCTAATATTGGCAGACAAATCTCAAAAAAGCACTGTTTTCAGCAGTTAAAATTAAAAAATGAGAATAGCAAGAAAGAGCTGGGTGTAAGTGATATAACTGATTTTTCAATCTTCCTTTCATGGTATGACAAGTGAGTTGCACTAAGTCAATATAATATTAAGATTCACATTTTACTGGAGTTAAAAATTAATCATATAATCTTTCTGAAGAATTAAGAAGAATCTACTAGAAAATATATTTTCTATAATGGTAGCTTCAAATATTTTGACTGACTTAATGTTTAAAACATTTTTCTGGGATTTTTTTATCCTGAGATAGTCTAAGACTTACAGACCCAAAGGGGATAAAAGAGCCCCTAGGGTACAATTTCAGGAAAAGCAGTTATTATGCTAAATTCCCAAGCAATAAAGCCCTCTGCCTTTTAATTTGCAATGGCAACAAGAGTCCAATATATTAAAACACATGTAACAGGGTATGGTAAAAGTAGATTTACAGTTATTTGTATGGTAAATAAATAATAATACAAGAAAAAACTTTGTGTTTTGCATATTCACAACTGTAAACCTACCTTTGCTCTACCCTGTATGTTAGAGAAACAGTTTACAAACTAAATGGAAGTGTTCAGATAGAAGGCATGTGTGTTACAGGAGCACAAAAGAGAATTTACGATGTCTCTGGGAGGCATCTGGGACTCCTGCAGATTCCCATGTGCTTTGGGTTTAATACCACATATCCAGTACTTCTACCTACACATCCATAATAGGGAACTGGGGCATTTTCATAAACCACAATAATGCCCTAAAAAGATAAAAAAAGGAAACCAAAATGAAGTACTCAGATAAGAGTGATGCAGGCTTAAAGCAAGACTACAGTATTCTTAACTGCTTTCATTTTTAATTAGTAAAAAGGAAGAGTCCATAGAATAGAAACTATCAAATTAGTTCACGGATGTAATAAAAAACAATCAAATAGAAGATATATGGCACAATATATGAAAGATGTATTTTTTTTATGCTAGAATATGGTCATATTTTGGGGAATTTTAATATAATAAAATCAACATATACTTGTCTAACATGTCATTTCTATATAGAGAAATCTAACTAGTTACTTTAAAAACAAATGAAGAAAGAACAGAAAGAAGTGAAATTCTACAGGAGCATTTAGCTCCGGAACTTGTAATTGTCATAAAGGCATTTCTCCCTCCCTGCAGCCAGTAGGACCCCAGTTCTAAGGAGCCATGCCTGCACAGGGGACAAGAATCATGGTCAGGGGCTATATCAGTCTGGTCTGGCTACCAGAGTAAATTACCACAGATAAGGAAGCATCAACAAAAAATATTTATTTTCTCAGTTATGGAGGCAAGAAGTCTAAAGATCAAGGTGCCAGAAAATTCTATTTCTGGTGAGGTCTCTCTTCCTGGTTTACAGATGGCTTTTTGCTTTGTCATGTAACCTATTCCCTGAGTATTAGCAGAGTTTGCTCTGATGTCTCTTTCTCTTCGTATACGGATGCCAGTGCTACCAGATTAGGACCTTACCCTTATGACTTCATTCACCTTTAATTATCTCCTTAAAAGCTCTACCTCCAAATGCAGTCACATTGAGGGTTAGACGTTCAACACACACATTTTGAGGGACACAATTTAGTTCATAATAGGGACTGAGTTATACGAGCAACAGGACTGGTGAACCGCCACAGGGCACCACTTCCAGTGAATGAACAAGGAAAACACCTAAAGTTTCGTAGAGCTGTGAAGGGGGAAATACTCTCCCCTGGGAATGCCTATTACAGCCTAACACTCGCATATGTTTAAGGATAAAATTCACGCTACTTGTGAGTGTTTGTGTGTGAGCGTGCATGTGCTAAAGAACAGGGAAGGGAGAGGCAGGAAACCCAAGGTGAAAATTGACTTTGAAGTGGTCCGGGGTTAGCAGTACCACAAAAAAACACACCGCTAGTGCTAGAAAAAGAAATCTCTGTAGAGATTTCTCTACATACTTTAAACAAAAAATCCCCCAAAATAAAGTTAAGAGGAATATGAAACTCACAATCAAAATCACTGATCACATTAGAAAATAAATCACCATAAATGTTTCAGAAAAAACAACAAACTATAGAGTCAGAGCTACCAAAAAAAAAAAAAAAGTACACAATATTTTTAAAGAAAAGAAAAAGAGGGAATAATAGAACTATCCCAAATGACCAAGAAAGTCTGAGAAAGAACCAAAGAACACTTGTGGCAATGAAAAAAATGTAACCATAATTAAAAATTTGATTGATAGATTAGAGACAGTGAAAAGATAGAATTAGTGAACAACAGATTTTAAAAATAATCCAGAAATCAACAAAGAGGTAGAAAATATGAATGAGCGATATGGAGAACAGAGTAAGGAAACGAAACATAAGTCTAATTTAATTCCCTAAAGGAGGGAACAGACAGAATGTGAAATGTACAATATTCAAAGAGATAAAGGCTGAGAATTTTTAGAATGTATGAAAGACACTATTTCTCACATTCAAAGGGCTCAATGAATCTGAACAGAATAATAAAAAGAAATGCATAGCTGGACACACTGTAGTATAATGACATTTGATTGTAGACCACCAAAGATAAAGACCTTAAACACAACCTGAGAGAAAAGAGAGATAAGCTGCAAAGGAGTAGCTTATTGATCACACTAACAACTATCATTTCAGAAGAAACAATGGTAGCAAGAAGACAGTGGAATAATATTAAATACTGAGAAAAAGTAACTGTCAATCCACTCGGCTAACTTTCAAGGATAATAAAATGGTAACTTGCAGGCAAATGTAAACAAATACTGACTGCATAATTATTTTTGGAGTTACACTGAGATAAAACAAATTCTAGACACTAATTTATAAGTTGAGGGGAGAAAAATCAGATTTTCTTCAAAAGTCTCTTCTGTTTACAAAGAGAGTAAAGATTTTATGCTAAGCATGCAAACCAAATTTCTTGGTAGATACTGTTTTAGTCTATAAAAACTTTTTTTTTTACCATCTAAACTAGAAGGAATAAAGTGAATAGAAAAACAAAACAATCTGAAGGAAAGCCAAAAAAAAAAAAACAACAAACCCACAAGGGCAGTAAGGAAACAGAAAAAGTGAGACAAAAATCTCAGTAAGATAGTATAAATAAATCTTACTATATTAGCAAGCTCAATAAACACAGATTGATTAAACTCTCCCAGTAAAAGAAAATCAGATGGAAAAAAATTATAATTTTTAAGAGGCACATCTAAAACGTAATAGAAAGGTTCAACAGAAGGACAAAGAATATATACCATACAAATACTAACCAGCTGGTGTAGCCTATATATATTTTTAAAGCATAGATTTTAAAGCAATGTAAAATAAAATAAAAACATTATTAGAAATAGAGGTCATGACTATAAGATGAATTCTAAACTTGGAAGATAATTCTAAACTCGTATGTACCTAACAACAAAGCTTTAAAATATACAAAACAAAAATTGACAGAATTACAAGGAGAAATTAAAAAATCAAAAAGTTTAACACATCTTAGAATATGACAGATCAAGTAGAAGGAAAAAGAACTGTAAAGTGGAGACAATTTGAACAATGTAATTAACAATTCTGGTCTAACAGACACCCAACAACTGGAAAATATGCAGACTTTCAAACACTAATGAAACACTGATAAAAACTGAGCATATTTTAGGTCATAAAATCTCAGCAAATTTCATCATATCAACTTTATATGAACTATTCTCTGACCACAATGCAATTAAAGCAGAAATCAGTAACAACAGAATTTAAAAATCTGTATGTTAGGAAATGAAACAAAAGCTATACACATATGTAAGTCAAAAGAGAAACATTATGAAAAATAGAAAACACTTAAAACTAAAAAATATTTCTGTACCACTTAAAAATTATTTTGTAATATTCATCACAAAATAATTTTGAAAGCTACACAGAACCCATATTATTCACTCAACAGTATAAACAGCAACAATATTATGAATTACATAATTACTATATAAAAAGTTAATTTATATATAAAAATACACATTGAAAGTGATTTGGAAACTGGGAAATATAAGTGAAAGTGTTCACTACTAAAATACTGAAAGGAAGGTAGTACCATCTCTTTCAGAAGTTATATGGAAAAGCTAAAGAAAGAAGTATCTTAAATGTTTAAAGGTTAAAGAGCCCATTAATTCTTTCTGGTTTAAAAAGTCCCTTAGATTTTTATATCGTATATAAAAACTCATATGGTAAAGTACTTATTAGTCACGAGATGAACAAATACTATCAGAAATCCTTGTTGCACGAGTTGAGTAACCACAGTTACGAGTACGTTCCCGCTCACACACAGTCCTGTTTTCTTGGTTACAGCATCTGTTCAGTGGTGCACTGGCAATAAATAGCATTCCAAAAACTGCCTATGGTACAAAGGGAATTTTCATGTAAGGTTCACCTCGCTTTTCATGTATGGGATATTTTTGGCAGTATTTTTTTTTCATCCACTGAAAGAGAATTAAGAAAATTCCAACATGCCTTAGTGTCAGCAAGAGCTCTTTTTAGTCCAGGTACCAGAGGATGATTGATGAACCTGTCAAGCCTACAGTAGCGGACAGAGAAAGTTGGCAGAAGTTCAGTGTTATTGAAAGAAATCTCAAATACTTATTTCATCTCCTCTATTAACTTTAATCACATTTTCAACATACAGCCAAGAATGAAGCTTTGACAGTGAGCCATAAATTTACACAAGCAAGCATTGTCACTTTTCTGCACTAGCAACACTGAGATAACATGAGAGAGTTGGGTATTTTCTTTCCTGTGCCTTTCTTTATTGAAGAGCAATAAAAAATATTTGAAAGATTTATCCATACCTCAAATTCATTTGCCATAAATCTCTTGAAATATCACACTTAATTTTGTTTCATTTATGGCAAATAAAAAATCAGCTTAGTTCCTCAATTACTGTTCAATGCAGATTTTTAAAAAGCACAGTGATGACAGAGTTGGTACATGTTTCATCATAATACACCTGCTTATGAGAACAGACATTAAACACTAAAAAGGATTTACATTTAACATGGGTCATTTGCCATGTGGGCAAATACCTCTGGTATGTTCAGAGCCAGAATCTTAAAATGGTTCCAGAGGGACTCTTTGGCAGATTTTGCTGATTACTCATTAAACAGTTGAAATATGTATAGACATTACTTGTTTTACAAAGCTCATCCAATGCAAAATAGACACAAAAATGAGGTAAATAATATGGGCAAGATTATGGTTCTTGGAAAAGCTAAAAATCAACTATATTTTTGGTAAGCTTTTCCTTCTAAGCATGTTTTAAAAGCTGAAAATATTAACTGCTGGAAGGCCACTAAACTTAAGTGTGTCTTGTAATCAGGGAAACACATGGCATTATGCTGCCCTGTATAATCTGTAACCTTTCCGGCTGTTCAGAGACCAACATGGCCACCTTTACCATAGCAGAGGCTATGTTTTCTTCTCGCCTCTTGTAAGTGTGACCTCTGTTCCAAAGACAGTTGTTTTTGTCTACTTTACTCATGGAATAACACTTTACACCTTCTTCCACTAGCCAAAGAAGCTAAAACCGGCAGCTATTATATCTATTTTATAAGCCACAATAATAAACTGACATTAACCCTGTAAGAATGAATTATTTTTCTAAGAAGTCTATACTTACAGTTTAAGATAATCAATAAAAAAGAGCAATTCTGATTAACAAAAAGTAAACTGATCCCATTTTTCTTCTACTCCTGCCCATTCAAATAATCATATATAGGCACTTAAACTGGAAAGATATAGCACTTCTCTTCTACCAAACATTTCAGAAAGACTTCAGCAGAATTTTCTTTCTTCTGATGAGTACCACTGAATATATTGCTAAGCTTGAAGCAAAGGCTAAATGGTTTGGTGGGAATAGTTAGTTCTTTGGGGGAAGTCAATGTTTTTTATTAGTTTGTCACTGTTGTGTTTCAAGTTCTTAAAAAGTTGAAAATTTTGCTAGGTCCTTCTCCATCTCAGCATATTGTTCTTTAAGCCTCTCCACAGCTTTTCTGTGTTCTTCATCCACTTCAGCCTGTTTGTTTTGTTGTTCTTCCATGAAATTGTCCCACTGGATTACATGCCGGTTTTCACTAGTTATTAAATGGTCATTATGAATCTGAGAAAAGAAAATTTGAAAGTCACGGAACATTTTCCAGACAATTATTTTTCTATGTACAAAAGACAAACATAACTTTACCTCTTGATACTTGGTTACTATAGCAATGAGCTTGAGAGTCACAATGATAATATTGCATTATAGTTTTAATGTCCAAAAAGAACATGACATATTAGAAACATCTAAGGCTAAGGCTTTGCTAACTATGACTGAACATGGGTATTTATATTCCTAATATTTTTAAAATGTCTAATATCATTAAATGACAAAAATCATACACAATTCAAGTAAATTTTCATACCTCTATTTCTCAAATTCAACTGCATATAACTTTTGAATCAAGTTTAAAGTAATATGCCTGAATAATGATTATTATAAGAAATTAAAATGCATTATCTTACATAAAATCTTTTTAGATGCATTAAAAAGAATCATAAATCATGGGACGAGAACTCAAGAACTCTCTTCTGGTTCAGTTCCATTCCTTAAAGCAAACAAACACCAAAAGCACCTGTTGTTGTCAAATACGTAAGTTCTTCTTGAGATTCTCCTTAATATTCTATACGAGGATGAAAATTTTTTTTTCTTTTAAGTATCACAATAAAGATGAAACAATGTATCAGTAAAAAAGGCATAAATTTAGTATAATTTCAATTATTATTTTGAGTATGTACAACAATGAGTTAAACAGAAAAAGAGAGGATATATGTCTCAAATATTCTACGTACATGACTTTAGAAGTTAAGCTTTCATACAAGTCCTATTAAACAAACAAGCAAAATGTGATAGAAGCAAAGCATAAAAACCTACAAAGCACCTAAAGTCATTACTAACTCCAGCGCTCTAATGTAAACAGGACATGTGTACTTATATCTGAGTTACATACCGGTAACTCAGATGCTGGAAGATGGCTAGTAGGAAAAAGATAAAATGGGGTTTTCATGCAGACCATAATGTCCTTGCTGCTCTATTTTCTCTCTTATCTGGGATATGATGAGCATCAGGATGAAGAACTGGATAAACCATAACACTATTAGAAATGTATGTTTATCTACTCCTAAAACCCCCTCATAAGGTTCTATTATTCTCATTTTGCAAATGAAGAAATGAAGGCTGAAGGACACTCAATTTACCTCTTCATGGTAACTCGACTACAAAGCTGTAGATTCAAACTAAAGTCTTTCTAACACCTATGCCTTCTCTATCACAAAGTGCAAATCAAATTTATCCAGAGATCTTACACAGGTAGCTAAAAGTCTCTTTCACTAGACAACCCCCGCCCCCCCCACCAAAGGCTATTGCAAGAGTGTTTTCTGCCAATCTCATCGGAAAGTTCCTCAGCACAGAGGCTTTTCAAATGAAAAGAGGCCGAGGGTCTGAAGTTTAAGTTATAGTAAAACATTCCCTTAAAATATGCTAAAATATGTCCCACAGACCATTGGAATATAAACAGGCATTATGGTAGTGAGGAGAGAGCATTAAGAAGGGTCCAATAAATTTGTAGGTCCCATAAATTTGGGAAGAAGGCTAAGCAAAATTCAAACATAACTTTTTAGCCTCATGGATTGTGATTCTCCAAAAGATGAAGAAAACATGAAGAGTTCATTAAACTCTTTTCATGGAACTTTTGCAAAAACTATTATAGTCTAAGAGAAAAGTCATTAGACTAAAAAGAAAGGAAAAATGCAAATAAACTTCCTCAAAATGGTATGTTCATTTAGTTGTAAATTAATTTTTAATAAATACAGAGAAAATAACATCCAAGCTCAGATGTTGTTTAATAGAACACTCTTTTGTTTTTATTTGAAACACCAAAATTAGCTCAGCTGACCCTGTGATTTGGACAAGGCAGCAGCCATGGGCCCACTTCCCACCAGGCAGCACATTATCCAGTGCACCTCAACGGAGAAAAATGGAAGATTTGGGAGGCACATAAACCTTACTTCAAATTCTGGTTCACTGATTACCAGCGGTACAATCCTGAGCAAGTTAGTTTCTGTAACTTTAAAATGAGGAAAATAATACTTTATATTCATAAATAATATTTATGAAAACCAAAGGTAATAGATGTCAAGTTACTAACTCAGTGCCTGTGGTACTTAATTAAAAGGTCAATATTATTATTATACAAAATCACAAGCAAAGAATCTGGAAGGCATATCAAACTATTTTTATCCTCCCTAATTTAAGCTTTTTGTTCTTTAATACTAGTCGTTTAATTTCAGCAATAGATCCTTGTAATAATTCAAACAATAGAAGCAACTCAAATAAAAGTCATAGTTTCCCCATCCCATTCCCATATTCAGTTCAATCCCTTTTGATGATTCCACTATTAACTATTTTGGTATAGGATGCTGCCATAGTTATATTCAAACAGATTCATTTAAGTCTAACACAAAGTTCCTAGCCCCACACTTAAATACCAAATCCTTTCCAAGTATTATCTTTTTTCCTAGTATTAAAAATCTGTGATGGGCACCCACAGATTTTTTCCCTGTGTTTATAAAAGCATATTTCTTTAATAACAACAAAATGAAGTTATATTACATGTGACAGTCTGCAGCTTTCTTTTTTCAATAATGATATGATCAGTACTAGTAGCATACCAACACCTGGTGGGTGGGAGAGCTCTGCCATGGGTGCAAGCAATCAGGGGGTGCACTGTCTGTATAGAATTTAAATCAATGACACGAACAGCTGAAAGACTGTTTTTTATAACCACCAGGCACTGGTAATTCTGAATAATGTCAGTGATAAAATACATCTAAACCAAAAATCTTTCTTTGGTCTAAGTTCTAAACAACTGCTGAGGTTATTGTTGAATTTTAATAATATTTGTAATGGATTAACACTTTTTAATCTTTAATAAATTTTGTATTCTACACTGGAGGTAATTTAGAGGACTCCCAGTACCACCAACAGTTCTGGACAAAGGTGAAGTCAGCTACACATGTTCATTTCAAAAGTAAATTCCCAGCAGTTCAGAATCATTCCAGCTTTCTTTGGATGCTCAGCCCCTCCAAACTCTAGGTAATTAAATATTCTTGCATTTAAACAATGACAACAGAGTGACTGCTGAAATAAAACCTGAATTAGTTCAAATCTATCATATTACCTTACCATTTTTTATACTTAAATTTGTATGTTTTTACACTTGTATTTAAAACTTTTATCCTGTGGAGACACTGAGAGCCACAACAACTGTTTCCAAAGAAACAAAGACAGTATTACAATTTCTGGAATTTTTTATAAAAATGTGACTTTTATGAATCTCATCTAGACTAATTACTATGTTTAAAACTTTTCCAAACTATGTATCTGTTGCTTCATGTGAAAGAACTTTTCCGAATTTATAATAAAATGTATGTTTAATCAACTATCAGTCAAAGACTGATAAATCCACTATTTAAAGTGAAATGCGAAGATCAAATTTGATGAGGTCATTAATAAATTACATAAAAATAAAAAACTATAACATTATCATTACTGAAACAGACCAATATGTATGTAGATATGTTTTTTCCTCCTTTTTACAAAAACATATCAATGTACTTAAAATTATTAATCTCTTACTTTTTCCTTTTAATGGTATAGTACTTTTCAAATTTTCTGGGGGGGTATGATAATGTACATTAGGTTAAAAAAACACTATGCATTTTTTCTCATTATTCTTTAGCATTAGGATTATTATTAAAAATAATTTTATCTGCGAGGGATTTAAAAATGATCTGTACTAGATATCAAACATGGTAGGCACACTGCCCCTACGGACATCTTTCCAAGGTCACACAGTGAAAAAGAGGTAGAATCAAGAGTAAAAATCCAGTTTTCTGCTCTTTTTTGCTACATAATGTTTAAATCAAATATTATGAGTCCTGAGCATTGGCATTGTTTTTAAAATGACAAAAACTAGTATTTCACATTCCAATTTCAAAAGTAATTAAGAACTTAAAAAAAAAATACAATATGGCCCTGGCTGCTGTGGCTCAGTGGATTGAGTGCCAGCCCACGAACCAAAGAGTCACTGGTTTCATTCCCAGTCAGGGCACATGCCTGGGTTGCAGGCCAGGTCCCCAGTAGGGGGCACACGAGAGACAACCACACACTGATGTTTCTCTTCCTCTTTCTCCCTTCCTTACCCTCTCTCTCTAAAAAACAAATAAATAAAATCTTAAAAAAAACCCCAAACCACACAATATGAACTACTTAGGGATTTATACGTGGGACTTTAAAAACAAAAGTGCAAATATGTTTGGTCTAGTTTTTGTTTCTTCTAGAAAGCAATTATGTAAAAGCAAATGATATTAAAAATCAAGTCACACAATGACCAGATGACTTTATTGATGAATTCTACCAAACATTTAAACAATTAACACTAATCTTTTTTCAAACTATTCAAAAAAAAAAGAGGATGGAAGACTTAACTCATTCTGAGGCTGGCACTATGCTAATACCAACAGATAGAATAATCCTCAACAAAAAACTAACAAACTGAATTCAAGAGCATAATAAAAGGATCAAACACCATAATTAAGTGGGATTTGTTCCTGGAATGTAAGGATGGTTCAACACATGCACATTGATTGACAAAATACACCACATCAACAGAATGAAGAAAAAAAACACATAATCATCTTAATTAATGCTGAAAACACATTTGACAAAGTTCAACACCTTGCATGATAAAAACAACCAACAAACTAGTTACAGTACAAAACTAACTCAACATAATAAAAGCAGTATGTGAAAAACTCACAGCTAATATATCTGATGGTGAAAAACTGAAAGTTTCCCCTCCAATATCAGGAATAAGACAAGAATTCTGCTTTGATATTCAAAATAGTATTGGAAGTCCTAGTCAGACTATCAGGCAAGGAAAATAAAAGGCATTCAAAATGGAAAGAAAGAAGTACAATTATCTGTATTTACAGACAACATGGTCTACATGTCAAAAACCATAAGATTCCACAGAAAACTGCTAGAAATAATTAACGAATTGAGCAAATTTGCAGGATACAAAATCAACACGCAAAATCAGTTGCATTTTCTATGCACTAACAAAGAATAACCCAAAAAGGAAATTAAGAAAATAATTCTATTTACAATAGCATTGAAAAATAAAATATTTAGGAATAAATTTATCCCAGAAGGCCAAAGACTTGTACACTATAAACCATAAAACTCTGTTGAAAGAAATTAAAGATACAAATCAATGGGAGACAGCTCATGTTCATGGATTGGAAGATATAATTTTGTTAAGATTTGTTTAGATGCCAATACTATCCCAAGTGATCTACAGATTTGATGAAATCCTTATTAAAATCCCAATGATGTTCTTTGCAAAAACAGAAGAACCCATCATAAAATATATATAAAATTTCAAGTGACACCAGACAGTCAAAACAAAAACAGCCTTGAAAACAAACAAAGTTGGATACCTGATACTGTATTAACCAATGTTCATGATGGCTTTACATCTGGGGCCTTGCTGACCCTGGAGTGACTGTCCTGCTCAGAGCCAGCCTATTCTTAGATACAGTAAACAACTCCCCTGTGAGCATACACACCTTTTATATTCAAGATAACCAATCCAAAGCCCACACCTTAAGTACATTCTTTAATGGGCTGCACATTCTGGGCCACTATCTACCTGCCCTAATCACCCAGGGCCAGATACCAGACAACTACAGGAGCCCCTATACCCCAGGACTTGGTGAAATTATTCAAACTAGGCAATCCTAAACCTGAGTGCCCTGCTTCACATGTTACTTCCTATGGAAACCATAATAAAAGCTCTTGCTCATGTTTCCCTCTCTTTCACTTTGCCTGAAAATCCTTAGTGCTTTCCGGCATGGGCACAAAAGACTTAAATGCTATCTCTAGTTTGGTTGAATATGGTTTCAAAAGTTGGTGCTTGTGCACGGAACCTAAGTTTAAACTATTCACACATATTAAAAAGCTCATCTCCCTTGATGGCATATTTTTGAGAGTTAGTGAATTTTATGAGCTAATTGTATTTTCGTTGCATTACTGTTATTGCTAGCACCCAAAATGCAACTTTGTATTAGTGGGTCGTTTTCAAAACATATGTTAAATAACTAGGGAATGTGCATTTATTGTTCTTCTGAATGTACTTTTAGATATCAATTGTGGGAAATGTGATTTGGATGAATGACGTTTATCATAATTTACTTCCCACAGAATTCCACAAATTGTCTTGACATAAAAGAATTAATGATTAATGGCAAGAGTCTATTTTATTCCATTACTACTCCCATCTTTCTTTGTTCTGAGAGCCATTCAAATACACAAAATGTAGCCAACAGTATAACTATGGGCAACTATTAACATTAGATTGCAAAATGCAACTAGAGGTCAATTTTGCTTTGTACATATTTCCTAGATAAGAAATTAAACTTTATCTCTACGTCTTTTATATATGTGTAGTCTAAAACCTCTGCCATATCAAAGTTTTGGCACTCAGATATGACAGGAAAAAAGAACCCTTAAAGATCCATATTTCAGATGTTTTGCTAATTAAACAAACTCTGAAAAAGAAATAAAGACTAAATGTTTATTGCCTTGGAAAAATATAAAGAATTTTTAACTTTCTCTGAGCTCTGTCTGAAAAATGCATTTTTTGTGTGTGACTTTCAGTTGGCTAATTATATTAAATTATTTTGAGAAAAGAAAATACAGTGGCCGATTATGCAAGTAGGTTTTACAGACTCCATACCGGTTCTTAGCAAAAATTTCAGCACATTCTAAAATAGTAACTTTAAGGTGTACTCCATAAAAAGATAGTTCAGTAACATTCTCTGACATAATACCTATTAGAAATATATTTAAGACTAAAATACTCTAAGGGCTTTATTATTTACTGAGGCCACTTTTTTTTTTTTAAATCATAGGACAGTATCTTTTAATTTAGAAAACCATAAACAGGCAAGATTTTCAAGGGCTTTGCCAAATCTAATAGACCACAGCATAGCTTTTATCCACAAAGTGATTGCCTGCATCTTAAACAAATGATCAAGCTGGAGGGAAAAAGTGCCACCTTACATTTGGAGAGTGATATACAATTTGCAAAGCCATTTCATATAAACTATATAATACAAAGTATCAGGTAAGTAGAATATTAATCCATCAGATTAAGTAGAACGGGTATTTATTTTGCAGATGGGGAACTTGAAGCTCAAAGCACTGTCCAAGAACATGCTGCTAACTAATAAAGGAAACAGCCAGAAATAGAAGACACTTTTTTTTTTTTAACCTAATCTGGTCATTCTCCCTTATGTATGGTTAATACACTAAATGGGAAAAAAGTTCAAAGTGTCAAGAGGAACAATTCCAGTTAGAATTTAATTTTAGGTTAGTTCTGCTTGAGGATGCAAAGATTCAGAACCATATCTACTGTGATGATATTTCAGAAAGACCAGTAACGTGTAACATATCACATGAATCTGCTTCAATCATGCAGCAACATGTTAGAGAGGCAATGTTCTGCACAGCACACCCTGTTTAAATTTTTATTTTGAAAGCCAAGATAACTGTATATGTTACAGCCAGTAACAGCCAGTATAACCAGTGTCCCTACAAAAAAAGTCTTTCTGCTTCTCAAACATAGAAATGCTCCTGGTGCCTTCAACCACAAATTGTTTAATATAGCAATCAATGTTCTCCACAATCATATATATCCCTTTAGATATATTCCACATCCCAGCCCCAGAGACTACTGACTTCTCATATCTTTTGTTTCTACTTATACAGTATCCTTCACCCTATAATATCTTTCTTCCCATTTTCTATCAATTTAATTTTAACTCACGAATCAACACTGAGCTTGAATGCCACCATCTTTCTAATAAATTACTCCTTTTGCCAAGGTCCTATGAAGCTCTTTGTAACTTGACCACAGCTCTATTTTACCCTATATTATATTAGCACTAGTGGTTTGGTTTGGGACCCCTAGACTTTTACCTCCTGAGTATGTAAACTGCCTTAAACTTAAAAAACTAAAATCTTTCACCCTTCGGAGTCACCTAGTAAAGTAGAGGACTTAAAAAAATCTGTCTGGCCAGGAATAACCCCCCAAAGCCCCCGTGCCTGCCTTTACAGTGCTCTCTAGACACTGTGCAAACACTTCACCTTCACACAGATTCACCTGCCCATGGCTTTGCCTTGCCCTTTTATCACTATGTTCAGCAACGGCCCTGCTTCCTGACCTGACCTGACCTGCTAGAAACAATCCTACTTGTCTTGGGCAGCCTTCCCACCTGACTTAAATGTGAAGTCCATTCACTAGCCTTGATTCATCGATTTGTTCAATGTTTAAACTTTATATCAATATTTAAAATGGAGCAGAGGGTGCAGAAATTTAAACTCAGGCAAGGTTCATTCCATTACATTTTTATACAGTGCTAAATCTGAACCATTATTGTGGATTAACCACAACACATTCCAGAGAAATGGACACAGTAACACTCATTGATGCACGCACATGCAAAAAGGTGTATATTTCAGAATGACTCAGTATTTTCAACATTTCTTAATAAGTGTATCTTTATTAGCTTAAGGCAATAAATAAGTTATATAAATACTTCAAGGTAATTATATGTGAAAACACCAAATTATTACAGGAACTTAAATTCTTGTGCTATTTTTCCATTTCTGAATTTAGTTAAGATATAATTCAAATAAGCAAAGCACTACCCAGCAAGTGATTCACACGATCTTATGACTATTCATTAAATAACCCATCCGCAGGCATGAATGCTTCCTTTTCTAGAAGAAATATACATAATATATTCAATGCTTCAGGTGTGAAGGAAGGATTTATATTTCCAATCTGGTGGGTATTTTTTGTTCCATGTAAAAGTCCTATTCTTTCTCCTCCATAAGACAAATACTACTTTCAGACATTGAAAAGGTTAAAAAAAAAAAAAGAGGTCTGTAATTTGTATTATAAAATTATGGATGGTGTAATCATGTGCCCATACCCCTTCAACACATCTTGAATTAGCCATTTTTAAATCTTTTAAAATCATTGCATAAAAAAGCTAATTAAGAAAGTTTCTTTTTATAAAAAGCAACTGCTAATAATACGATGATAATAAAAACTCTGGAGTTAGTACACTCCAAAATCCAATGATCTACTTTTACCTGTTTTCGTTCCTGCTCCCTCTGTTGGAGCCTGCGGACTGAGTCAGTAGCTGCTTGCACTGAAATAAAACAGAGAATGGGTTTTCAATTAGTGGCCCTTGTTCAAAGAAAGAACTGCATGGAAAAAAAAAAGACTAGGATTGTTTTAGATCTCAAAAAGCTATGCAAAAAACTGGTATTATTTTGGTTGTTGGTAGGATGGTAAGAAAAAAAAAGGGAAGTTCTGCCAATATATTCGGTATGTCATAATTAACACTACCATCACTTCTGAGCTTTGAGTTGCAGGCCAAAGGCATTTAAGTACTAATTGCAATCACAAGTTGTCAACAATGACCTCAGAATTCTCTAAAGAGATATAAAACACTATAAAACACCTGATAAAATTACCACTACATTTTGACTATGCCTTTATGGTGTCTTTCTGATTCATTAGCCCCTCTCCATTTGTCTCATTCATACCACTGCTCTCTTGCAGGCAGTGCTTGATATCTAGAATGCTTTAACACTTTCTACTATGCTTTTTTTTTGTATATTTTATTGAGTATGCCATTACAGTTGTCCCATTCCCCCCCGCCCTTTTATCCCCTCTGCCCCGCACCCCATATTCTTCTTACATCTGCTCTCTTGTCTTCTAATTCATCCTGGCTGCCACTGCCAGATTCAAATTTCTCTGGACTGTTTTCATTGAGTCATTTTCCTAATGGACCAAAACTGTTAGCAATTATTATAATTATTTATTGAGTATTACTATGTGCCAAGACCCGTGCTAAGTACTTTCCACACATTACTCCTCTTAATACCACTTTCTTATTTAGGCGGATCACTGTCTCATTTTACAGAGTTTTGGCATCTGTAAAAAAACAGGTGTAAAGAGGTGAGTGTTACCCAAGGAGGTAATATGACTAATAAGTACAAAAAGCAGGATTTAAAATCAGATCTCTGACTCTAAAGGCTTGACTCTTATCCTTAACACTCTTAAGATTTCAATGAAGCTGGTTTTAATCCATCAGTTATTCAAACTTCTTCAGTTACTGGATCCATGTTATTCATGTAGACAAATGTTTTCACTTACTTCACTGTTTAGTGTGCAGGCTAAGAGTCACTTAGTAACGTAAAATCTACAGCTGAGCACTTACTAGTCGTATAACTGATCCTGGGCATGTTTGCTTGCTTATTCTTTCATTCATTTGCTAAATATTTATTGAGCATTTGCTTTTTGCTAGGTTCTGTTGCTGCTACTGCTAAATTTGTAGCTCCTTAGTTCCCATTTGTAACTAACTAATAAGAGGACTTCAGAATTGACATGAGAATTAAATGAGGTAACACAGTAGACATTATGCTTAAAAATATTTAAATATTAGTAACAGTCACTTAGGGCAGTTCTTCATATACAGTAAGCTGAATAGATCAGTACATAATATTCTATTTAAAATTACTACTGACAGCTGTTATCCTGACACTTCTTAGCGAAGTAAATACTTTTTCATTTGTCTGTTATAAGGCATGTGTTGAATTAATGGCATATGTAATACTGATGTAAGCAGTCAAGAAATGTTATTGTTCTATTATTAGAACTACTATTCTATTTACTGCACTATCTCTACTGAAAGTGCTTTCCTTATTCCTTTCTTCCAATTAAAATGTTTTTCTTGTTTCAAAAGCCCAGTTCAAAGTTTACTGCTTTCATAAAATCCTCCCAGATTAATCCTTTTCCTGTAAGATTTTTCTCTTATTTGGTATGTAATCCCCAGCACTTTATCTTTCATTTGCTTAAACAGAAGTTTACCGAGCAGTTTTACAATTAATGCCTTCCTATCCCACCTCAATCTGGCCCCAGCTAGGTAACAGTTCCATAACAGGGCAGGCACTGTGAATTCTCTTTCAGAAAAATGTTAAGGCCCACACTATGAAAATACGGTAAAGAGGAAGATTCTGCTTTTAAAGAGTCATATTTTTATCAGTAACCATTTTAGTTGTATCAAAGATAGTATTTTAGTACTGAAAATTAGATTCCTAATCACTGTTTGTTCTAACAGGAAAGATGAAAACAAAACAAAATAGGAGTTGATTAGATCTGCCTTCTTTCTGTGGCATATTAATATTACATCATCTTTCCTGAGCAGTGGTTTTTATCATTTCCTGGTTGGGTTCCCCCCCGCCCCCCTAGCTCTGAACATAACTTTTAAAAAAAATCCATTCTGTGGTCTTTAGGTGCTTCATTATTTTCAGGTTTTTCTTAGCTTAATCCAACAAGAGTTACAGGACTATGATATTTATTTTGTTGTTTTTTTATATCCTTTAAAAATTCAATTAGAACACACCTGACAAAGTCATGCTCTTGTTCCCTACCAGCACTGCCTTGGTGCTTAGGCAAAATATCCATTTTTAGAAAATTCCGTTCTTTTGAAATAATTTACTTTTTAATTCTTTAGCTACGCAATTTAAAAAGGGTTTACTTTCTGAATTTAGTAAAATCTGCTTTTCTAAAATCTAAGAAAATCACCTGACTAGAGCAAACATTCCCTTTCTTCACAATCAGAGACTCAAAGATGCAAAGGTCCCTTTATCCGAGCCTTCCTAACACTTCCACAGGACCTACTGGTCAATAGGAGGCAGTTTCCCCTGTTGTCACAGTGCTTTAGGAGACTATAGCTGACTTTAAAAAGTCAAGAATTTATCGAATTATTTTCTCTCAACCAAAAGATTACCCAAGGAGATTAGCATCACATACAGTAATTGTGCCATATAAAATAGTTAACAATGTCCCTACTGTCTTTACATAAAAGAAATAAATTCATCCTGTTATGGTGTGTATATGGTGCCATAGGTTAAGTACATATGTAAGAAAATAATTCTGGTTTGGTATTAGGAGCAGATGTTGGCTGAATTCTCATTTGCTCATTTCAATAAACAAATAATTACTTAGTGACTACAATGTGCCAGCCACTACTGTTTTAGGTGCCCAGGATACTGCAGAGAACTAGTCCCTGAGCTCATGAAACTTTTATTTTAGTTGGGGAGACAGCTTGTAGATAAATATTTAGCATGTCAGAAGGTGATGAAGAAAAACAAGGCAAGGTAGGGAGGCCAGAGAATGCCAGAGTTAAGGGGAGATGAATGTTAAAAGTGTCTGAGTTAGGTCTCACTGTTGACATCTGAACAGAGATGAATAGGAAATGAG
The DNA here is from genome assembly GCA_004026545.1 of Mormoops blainvillei. Lineage (NCBI taxonomy): Eukaryota > Metazoa > Chordata > Mammalia > Chiroptera > Mormoopidae > Mormoops > Mormoops blainvillei. The sequence continues at coordinate 32,195 of PVJD01006435.1, read as the reverse complement.
AATGAACAGAAATCTGAGGAAAGACTATTCCAGAGGGAGCAACAAGTGCAAAGGTCCTGAGGCAGGAATGTGCTTGGCACATCAGAGGAAGAATAAGGGGGCCAGAGTGGCTAGAACAAAGTGAGGGAAAAGGAAAATAGTAGAAAAATAGTCACTGAGCCAGAAGGATTTGTTAATAAAATACATGTGAGGGGCAGAAGAGGGAAAGAGCGAGAAAGAGAAGAAAAGAATAGAGGAAGAGAAGGAGAGGAGATGAAGAGGGAAAAAGAGAGGACAGAGAGAGGGGAAGGGAGGGGAAGAAGGGGCAGAAAGTGGGAAAGAGTAAAAGAGGGAAGGAGGGAGGTGAAGAAGATGAAGTAGGGGAGGAAGAACACTCCAGAAAAGGAGAGATGAGGGGACGGGAGGGGAGAGAGAGATAGGAGTTCAAGATTTTCAGCCTGAGCAGCTAGGGAATGGTGACACCATTAATGAAATGGGATAAAATGAGGTAAAAGCAGGACAGAGGAAAGAATTCGAGTTTGGTCCTGGTTATATTGAGATGCTTATTACACATCTAGGTAGACTAGGCAGTTGGGTGGAAAAGTCTAGAATTCTGGAGAGGGGCCTAAGGTGAAAACATGAATGTGGAATTAATGACTGGCATAGAAATAGTATTTAAAGCTGTGATTCTATATGAGATCACCAAACAAGGCAGTACAAGCAGAAAAGATACCCCAGAACCAAGCCTTAGGGCATCCCAATGTTAAAAGTCCAGAAAAGATGTGGGAACTATCAAAGTAGAATGAAAAGGCAGAGTCTGGGTTGTAGGAGAAAATCTAAGAGAAAGTGATGTCTCCAAAGAAAAGGCAGACATTTATTATTACCTTCTCAAAAATCCACAGAAGCAATATCCTGAAGTTGAAAGAACTTGAGTGTTGGAGCAGGAGAACTAGGTTTGCATGAATGTTCCTCCGATTATCACTGGAGAACATGGATGTTAAGCCACTATAAATTTCAGCTTCTAGTGACTTCTGATCAAGATGGAGGGGTAGGTAAACATGCTTCTCCTCCTTGCACAACCACAGAAAGAATTACAACTAGACCTCAAAACAAGTAACACCCAGAACCATCAGAATCAAGCTGTATGGAAGTCATACAAGGATTTAAAGAAGCCAGAGTGTCACCCAGATAGGTAGGAGGGACGAAGATGTAGACAGGTGGAGAGGTGCAGAGGTGTGGTGTGGCGTGGCGTAGTGAGGCAGCGGTGGAACGGCAGTCCGGCATTCACGTGTGGTGGATAAAATTGGAAGGGATACCTTGGGAGTGAGTGATCCCAGACCCCGGTCAGACTGCACAGCCCAGGGCTCCAGCACTAGGAAGATAAATTCCCGTACCTTCTGGCTGTAAAGATCAGTGGGGGTTGGGGCTGCAGAAGAAACTGCCAGATTTTCAGGAGACTCAGCTTGAAGGGCCCACACTGACTTAAAATGTACATGAATCCACCACCTCTGGGATTCAGCACCAGGGCAACAGCTGGGAAGGCGCCAGTCACACAGGGCAAGTGCTGGGCAAACCTCCAGAAGTCAGGCAGCAGTACTAACCCCTCTTGGAGCCCTGCCCCACACAGAGCCACAAAAGAGCCACAATGAGCCACAAACCAGTGAAATGAGTTGCCCGCCCTGGCAATTACCTAAGGCTCCACCACATACAATTTACAGGTGCCTCTTCTACAACAGGCCATGCTACTAAGACAGGGAGTCAAAGCTCTACCTCATACACAGAAACAAATACAGGGAGGCTGCCAAATTGAGGAGACAATGAAATATGGCCCAAATGAAAGAACAGGACAAAACCCCAGGAAAAGAACTAAATGAAATGGAGATAACCAACCTATAAGATGCAGAGTTCAAAACACTGATGATCAGGATGCTCAAAGAACTCACTGAGTATGGCAACAAAACAGAAAAGACCCAAGAAGAAATGAAGGTTACATAAAGTGAAATAAAGAAAAATCTATAAGGAACCAACAGTGGAGGGGAAGAAGCTGGGATTCAAATCAACAATTTGGAACATAAGTAAGAAATAAACATTCAACCAGAACAGCAAGAAGAAAAAAGAATGAACCCCGCCCCCCCCCAAAAAAAACAAAACAAAACACAAGGATAGTATAAGGTGTCTCTGCAACATCTCCAAAAGTACCAACATCCAGATTACAGGGATGCCAGAAGAGGAGGAAGAGCAGGAAACTGAAAACTTATTTGAAAAAATTATGAAAGAAAACTTCCCTAATTTGGTGAAGACAATAGACATACAAGTGTAGGAAGCACAGAGTCCCAAAAAAGCTGGACCCAAAGAGGACCACAGCAAGACACAACATCACAATTAAAATGCCAGAGATTCTTTAAGAGAGAATCTTAAAAGCAGCAAGACAAAAGCAGAGAGTTACCTACACAGGAGTTCCCATAAGGTCGTCAACTGATTTCTCAAAAGAAACTTTGTAGGCAAGAAGGGACTGGCAAGATCAAAATGATGAAAAGCAAGGACCTACAACCTAGATTACTCTATCCAGCATAGCTATTATTTAGAATTGAAGGGCAGATAATGTGCTTCGCAGACAAGGTAAAGCTAAAGGAGTTCATCATCACCAAGGCCTTATTATATGAAATGTTAAAGGGACTTATTTAAGAAAAAGATGATTAAAACAATGCCCATTAAAATGGCAACAAATTCACAGCTATTAACAACTGAATCTATAAAAAACAATCTAAGCAAACAAAAAGAACAGGAACAGAATCATAAATATGGAAATCATTTGGAGGGTTACCAGCTAATAGGGGGGAGGAGGGGAATGGGGAAAAAGATATAGGGATTAAGAAGCATAAATGGTAGGTACAAAACAGACAGGAGGATGTTAGAATAGCAGAGGAAATGGGGAAGCCAAAGAACTTATATGTACGACCCATGGGCATGAACTAAGGCGGGGAATGCTGGAGGGAATGGGGGTACTGGGTGGAAGAGGGAAAAATTAGGACAACTGTAATAGTATAATCAGTAAAATATATTTTTAAAAATTTTAGTTCCTATAAAGTGAGGAGGATAAAAAAATAAATATTTTACAGAGTTATGATAGTCGACGAAGAAGATACAGGTAAAAATTCTAACTAATAAAGTTCTATAAAATAGTATTTTAAATCATGAATCCTTAAAAGATTTCTAGGTAAAGAGGTACAGTGCAGCAAAAACAGACAAACTTAGTCCCTTAAATACCTCACAAACTACATAAAAACTGTAACAGAATAAGAGGGGGGAAAAAACCCCCATCCTTTACTGAACAAGGAAGTATTATAACTGCATACTATAAACTTAGAAAAGTGATGGCCAAGAATAGGAACACAGATTCCTATTAAGAACTGAGACTCCTAGCCCCACCATAACTACTCCATCTCCAAAAGTTAGAGAAATGAAATGAGTTGATGAAATTCTTAGAAGTATATATGCTTTCCTTTATAGAGAAACACATGAGTGGTGGAGAGGGAAGGAACAAATATGTGAAAAGCAGGTAAGACAGACAAAGCATCCATTCTGAAAGAAAACCTAATAAAGTTCTCCACTTTGTAACACACATACGAAAAATAAATTTATTAAAAGAAATCAAACATGCAGCATGAAATGAAAACGAGGTTGTAAAGCTAAAGAAACTGAAAACTGTAACAACATCATTACAGATCTAATCAATAAACCAGAAACAGAAAGGAATTAAATAGTGTACAACTAAATAAACAATTGGTAGCACTGTAACTACAAAACAGAAAGCAAATACTATAAATCCTACCAAAGCTAAAATTCACAAGTGAAAGGTTAGGGAAGAGATGCACAAGAAAAGGTATAAAAATCCTAACCCCTTGATCTCTTGTGGCATTAATTAATGCAATAACATGATGCTAATAGCTTCAAAATGTCTCATTACTTTTCTTTGAATGGTCTTTCAGTAACTACTATCTTTTACAGTAAAGAAACACGTACTTTAAGGTATTTCTTTCAGCTTTACTTAAATTTTTATTCTGTTAAATTCAAATAAAATTTAAAATTAATACCTCAACTAAAAAGTATATGATCTGCTCTGGCTGGTGTGGCTCGGTGGATTGAGTGCCGGCCTGTGAACCAAACACTCGCCAGTTCGATTCCCAGTCAAGGCACATGCCTGGGTTGCTGGTTGGGTCCCAAGTGGGGTCGCACAAGAGGCAGCCACACATTAATGTTTCTCTCCCTTTCTCCATTCCTTCCCCTCTCTCTAAAAATAAGTAAAATCTTTAAAAGAAAATAGTGTATGATCCCATTCTGATCAGAAGTACGCTCTCCCCCTCACACCCTCCTATCTCTTCATTCCACTATCATCCCATCATCCATCCTTCCATTTGGATATACAATACAGAAAGATGTCTGGAATGATGCTCTCCAAAGTTCAAAAACAGTGGTTATCTTTAGATGGTTATAAAGGTGACTTATTGTTTTCTCCTTTTTCCCTCTATTTTTTATTTTTTTATTACATAACATTTATTTTGTGTTTAAATAATTTAAAAAATAGTTAATGCTCTTAAAAAGAGGGAGGCAGGAAAGGAAGGTTTTGGTTTTGGCTTTTAACCTATGGCTGTATTAGTTAAATTGAATCAGGAATAACCTAAAGGTTTTTCGTTCTTACTCTCTAAATCAAGGACAAGATCTCTAGATAACAAGCTTGATGAAGTATATTAAATAACTAATGAGTAGAACATAGGATGAGAAAAAAGTAAAGACTGCACCTTAATGACAGGTTACTTTATGAGTTGCTTTTATATATCTTCCTGGAGTAGTTATTTTTAACCAGTGTGAGGCAAGTTACATACGATACCTGAGTATTTAGTCAGGGGCACTGTTCTCTTTTCCCTTAGGCTGTCAAATAACAAAATGACAACAGCTAACAGAACAACAGACTCTGGTGTAAATGAATCAAAATTATACCTATTTTTTTGTCAAATATATTTTTTGGTGTGCCACAGAATTTTAGTAATTAATTTATGTGTGCCATGAGATGAAAAGGGTTGAAAATTGTCTTAGAGCTCTTGTTTACTTTTTTGTGGTGTTAAGGGACCACAGGAAAAAGCCTCTGCTCACCCAAAGACAATCTGCGAGTAGGTGGCTCTACACACACAAAAGCAGAAACAGTTCTGAGTTGCAGATTCTGTAATAGGTCTCCATTCAAACAATTTGAGATGCCCCACTTTACTGTTCCACAGTTACTTAGTTTTTGCACCATGTTAGACCAAGATCCATACCCGTAGCGTTCTGGGATGCAGTTGATGGCACTGCCAGCACAGTTCTCAAATGTGCATAGAAGAGATAAATGTGGCAGTTCTACTAGCAGGCACAAAACAAAACTCAACTCATCACTACTCTCGTAAACTATCACTTAGATCAGAATACATTCCATATATAAATTCAGTTGATGATTCTGCCTAACTCCCTGATGCATTAGTAGTAAAAATAAGTAAGCCAGCACTATGACTTCGAATGTAAGTTTTTAAATATGAACTTCCCCAGGAACAACAGCAGGGCCCAGGTGAATTTTTAAAACTACATCAGCTTCAAAAGCAAGTAATTATCTCCATTATACCTGTGCTGCTCAGGGTAACTTCTACAAGAAAATACTTATATTGGAGTCTACTTAGGAAGCCGTTGCTGCTTCTAGGAGAAAAGCACCTCCAAAAGCCATTGCTTACTTTCTAAAGCTAACAATAAGGCCCAAAGCAGTCCACATATATTAAAACCTTAAATATTAACTTGGCATTTTATGTGTTTCAATTCTTCCTTTCAGGAGAAAACAGTTAAATTTTGGATTCCATATTACCTGTAATACTTTTCTATTTCATTTTGAAGACTCTTTCATTGTGAAGACTATTTTTTTTCTTTAAATCCTCACCCCAGGATATGTTTATTGATTTTACAGAGAAATGAAGGGAGAAGGAGAGAGAGAGGAGGCATAGGGGAGAGGGAAAGATGGAGGGAGAGACAGAAAGAGAGATACATAGATTGGTTGCCTCCCATATGCACTCATATGGGAAATTGAACCTGCAACCTTTTTTGGTGTTAAACCAACTGATCCACCTGGTCAGGGCTGAAGACTCTACTTTTAAGGGGCTGGTCTTCACATCAGAAATAACTTTAGCCTCAGAATGAAACAAGTAGAAACAACCGTTTATAGATTTTTACCAAGTTTTACCCAATTTATTTTTATATACTCAAAGCGTGGAAAAGGAACGTTAAGGCACAGCTCAAATGCATAGATAAGCATTCTTATTAATAATAATTAAGTTTAATTTTTAGCATAATATCAAGAGTGTCTGTCAAATTTAGGAAGTGATAGTATGAACAAACAAGAGGTATATAGTATCATAAAATGCAAAAGCCTAAGGTTAATTTTGGACTTTTTGCTGTTCCCTCAAGGAAACCAAATGTGATCTCAGGGGATTTATCCTCTCCAATCTCCTTTTAGCATTAGAGTACTTAAGACTAACTTGGACTTGCACACAAAGACTTAACTCAATTATTAGCCAAGGTCTCTCGGCTGTTTTCCTTCACTGGTCAGTTTTTTTCTTTTTGTTCCCCAGAAAGATAAAGAGATATATATATATATATATATATAAAAATATATATATATATACATTTTTTATTTTGCACTTTGGTAATCCATCATTATTTATCAGTATTATCCTTGGAAAAGCTGAATGGTGTAAATATAGATGCAAGGAGAAGCCTTACATTTCTCATATATGTCTAATTTTAAAATCAGTTACTAATAAAACTCCTTTTATGTTATGATTTGGTATGTTTAATAAGTATTCTTTTTAGTCAACTGTGTCTTCAAATGAAAATATTTTGCTTAATGAAAATAAGTGGTAAAATACTAATGTTTGTGACGGAATTATTTCTGAAAAAAGTTAAAAAAATACCTCTAGTATCCTTTTTGAAAAAGTCTTACTTCAGATCATAATTGTCAGTTATCAAAATTTTTCTAATGGATTAAGTTTTTCAGGTAAAAATTGTTTCAATTTTAATAAAATATACCCCCCCCCCAAAAAAAAGTTTCAATTTTCACATACCCTAAAAGGATAATCTTGTGCACTGGAGAAGCACACATCTCGCTTTGGAGATAAATGCTCTTAATATCAACGGCAATACCTATTAATCACTAGATAAGCACTTTCTCTGTGACAAGGCATCTCTCTTACATGTTCTGGTTAAGAATTCTTTCTCTTTACATCCCATCAGAATACTCAAAGAGATATAGTTTGGCATAGCACTCATTTGAAATAAAGCAATATAGAAAAAATAGCTGGCTTACATCTCTGGAGAACTTGGTTTAAGTTGTCTTGCATTGTTTCTCTACATTTGGGAAGAGTATGTTCATTTGTTTCATGGATCATGTTCTTCCAATTCTCCAGAACTCGCATTTCTCGAAGACCACGTTTTTCCTATTAAAAGAAAATAATTGACTAGCACATATTGTGTCTTAAATCTTAGAAATTACTTTCTGGGATTTCCACCCAGGTTTTGGTTGTTATGTTATTACTTATTACGGAAATTTACACAGCCTTCTTCTAATTATTTGGCAATAAGTGAGGTCACAATCTGGAGGTATTTTTTTTTTTTATGAAATGCTTCAAAAGTTGAAAAGTTGCAATATGAGTAATATTTTTATAGCAATATTTTGAAATGGGCATGAGAAATACTAAAAGAACAAAAAAGAGACCCTTGATTTAAAAATTTTTTTCATTCTTATCATATTCTCTATATATTTTTAAATCTGATTCCACTTTTCTCAAAAATATGAAGTAAAGGTAATATGTAAATACTTCCCTATGCAGAAAAGAGTTAACTCTGAAGGCCAAAGATTACTATCCTTAGAAAGGCCTGCTTGCAAGACTGACCTTTGCTGTGGGCTGGGAACTTGACCAGTAAACACTTCCATACAGTGGTATAAAACTTTCTATAAATGATAAGACACTTCTGTCCTTCAGAGAATCCAGAATTTGGATACATGCTAGGCAGAGATTGCCTACCTGACCAGTCCCCAATAAAAACCCTGGACTCCGAGGCTGAGGCAAGCTTTCCCGGTAGATAACATCTCAAGTGTGTTATTACAGCCCACTGCTGAGGGAATGAAACACATACTGTGTGACTCTACTGGGAGAGGACTCTTGGAAGCTTCTGCCTGGTGTCATCCAGACTCCTCCCCGTGCACTTGATCCTTTTAATGATTTTGCTCTGTATTCTTTTGCCATAACAACACATTAGTCACCAGAACAACCATATGTCAAGATTATGAAAAACAAGGAAGGCCAATAAACTATCACAAAGAAGACTAGAGAGACATGACAATTAAATGCAATGTGGTACTCTGGATTAGATCCTGGAACAGAAAGAGGTCTGGAATGAAAAACTGGTGAAATCCAAATAATGCCTGGGGTTTCAAGAATCGTAACCTACCCATGTTGGTTTCTTAGTTTTTAACCAATGTAGCATCGTAATATAAGACATTAAAAATGAGAGAAAATGGGGAAGAATATACAAGAACTCTCTGCACTATCTTTGCAAATTTATGTAAAAATCTAAAATAAATATGAAAACAAAATGTTTATTTAAAAAAAGAAGAGTGGTAAACTTGGTTTAAGGAATTAAGAAATTAGTTATGTTGCCAGGGTTTGGTTTTGTTTTGAGCCATTCTTATGGAGCAGCTGTGGCCAAATTTATAGTCTTTCTATTTTTCCATAATAAAAAATTTAAAACTTATACAAAAGTTTAGAAAATAAAATTCATTAAGAATAATAATTAATTATTCTTATAATTAATGGAAGGAACACAAGACTAGGCAGCAGGTGACTTGGGCTCTTTTTTTGACTGCTAATATGTTATTCCTTAAGACTTATATCAGACACTCTATCCTCCAGGGAGCACACCTCTAACACCCACCCATAGGCCAGAAACCCTCAAAGACCCAGGGCATAAATACTGAAATCATTTATATGCCAGAGTAGGCAAGAGAACTAGATTCCTATCAATAAGCCTCAAAAATTCTCAACTCATGGCTGATTTTATTTCCTCTATAACACTCTATACATCTCCCTACCCACATCCTAGATTATTTTGAAGCAAATCCCAGAATACAGTTGAAATGTATCATTTCAACTAGAAATAGTTCAGCATCTAGGTTTAAAAGACAAAAAATCCTTTTGAAAAAAAAAGGTACGACAAGACCACCTCTCTTCTCTCTCATACATACACTCAACAGATCTTCATCATTAAAAATCAAGGTTAGTATTCCCTCGAATGTCCCATAAATGTTTTAATCCTCCAGTTTGTTTGAGGCACAGAGGTCTCATACAAGATGGATGTAGAGACACATCATAATTAAAATGCCAAAAGTTAAAGATAAAGTGAGAATCTTCTTAAAAGCAGCAAGAGAAAAGCAGTTAGTTACCTGCAGGGGGAATTCCCATGAGGCTGTCAGTTGACTTCTCAGAAGAAACTTTGCAGGCCAGAAGGGACTGGCAAGAAATATTCAAAGTCATGAAAAGCAGGGACCTACAGCCAACATTGCTCTACCCAGCAAAGTTATCGTTTAGAATCAAAGGGCAGATAAAGAGCTTCCCAGACAAGAAAAAACTAAAGGAGTTCGTCATCACCAAACCATTATTATATGAAAAGATCAAAACTCTGAACAATAAAATGGCAACAAAAATACATATCAACAGTTGAATCTAAAAACAAAATGAATCTAAAAACAAACTAAGCAAACAAGGACAGAGACAGAATCATGATATGGAGAGCATTTTGATGGCTGTTAGATGGGAGGGGGGTGTGGGGGAATGGGTGAAGAGGTGAGGGGATTAAGAAGTACAAATAGGTAGTTACAAAATAGCCAAGGGGAGGTAAAGTACAGTATAGGAAATGGAACAACCAAAGAACTTATACTCATGAGCCATGGACATGAACAATGGTGAGGGGACTGCCTGAGGGAGTCGGGGGTGCTGGGTGGATGGGGTACAAAGGGGTAAAAATCGGGACAACTGTAATAGCATAATAAAATATTTTTTAAAAAACAAAATCTAAATGATTCTTATATTGCAGTCGGTTACTATGTTTCTCAAATATTTTTTAATCTATAGATTTGTTCTCCATCACTTTTCCCCCCTTGAAATTTGCTGGAAAAAAAATAAAAAGTGAGTCATTTGTTCTGCAGTTTCCCACAGTCTGCTTTTTGCTGAATGAATCCCTATGGCGTAATTAAACATATTCCTTTGTCTCTTCTCTTTCCTGTAAATTAGTAGTTAGAACTCGAGGTTTGATCAGATTCAGGGTTTTATTTTTTGTTCATAAAAAACAGGTCATAGGTGGGTTGTGTACTTCTCACAGGATGTTGCTAGCATTCTGCCTTCATTTATCAGCAGGAATACCTCCATAAAGAGAAATTTCCCCTCACTGATTATTTCATTATTCTGAGGATTGCTCACATATGAAGGGCAAAATAAAACACTTGATCATCTTCCCTAAAACGATGATTTGATTCCCTAGTATTCTCTGAAGGTTTTTGTTTTTACATATTTCTGTAACTCAAAAATTAAAAATATTTGAAGTTTTTCACCCATTACAGTATTTCTCCTTATTGGTGCTTAAATTGCCCTGTCTTTGTCCAGTAAGCACCTATTCAAATTGGCACTGGAATGCTTTAGACAAAATTCTAGTGTTCTTTAGTAGCTTCTTTGCTTTCGAGTATGACCTGGCGCTTCAGGTTCATCTTATACATTTCCTGGCCCAGACTTGGAACTAAATACAACAAGTATTTTAAAATAGTATTTAGAGCCTGGGCACTAGGGGTGCTCGCTGCTACTGGGCGGGTCATTGTTTTTATGCCTTTCAATGGCCAAGTCTAGGAAATAGGTTTGTTGTTTTGTGTTTAAAGATAAGATACATTTTAAACTCATACTCATAGTCAGACTTAATTTCAGGACTACAGTGTTTTTAATTACCCTTTGTCTTATCTCTTTCAAGTCAACAATATAATTACCCATTTGTTTTATCACCAATTCAATCAAATAACAATAGTAATACTAGCATCAACAAAATGATTAATGAAAACAGTTTTTGTTTGTTTGGGGTTTTTTTGTTGTTGTTGTTCTGAAGGGATATTCCACAAGGAATGTACAGTCAAATTACTGTTTTCAAGTTACTTGGAATAGCCCTGGCCTGTGTGGCTCACTTGGCTGGAGTATCGTCCGGTAAATTGAAGGTTGCAGGCTCATTTCCTTGTCAGGGATTCCTGGTGAGAATTGGTGGGATCAGGTGAGTACTGGAGGTAAACAACAGGAGTTTCTCTCACCTCCCCCGACCCCCGCCCCCTCATAAAAAAATGTCCTTAGGTGAGGATTTAAAAAGAAAATAAAGTTACTTGGAATAATTTCTCTGCATGGCAATGCAAACATCTACAAATGCAGGTTTGCTTTACTACATTTCACCTGGAAGGAACTGCTCGTTAAAAATTAAATTTTCTTTTAATTATAAAAAATATTTACATGGCTCCAAAACTGTATCTCTAAAAATATATATATATATATATATTCAAAAAGTCTCCCTTCTGTCCCTATCCTTTACTTCCTATTCCCTCTATCACTCTCTCTTTAGGTAATTACTTAATTTCTTTTATTCCACCACTGCTTTAAGTATAAGGATATGCATACACATCCACATACATCCACACACATATATATGTGTACGTATACACACATGCATATATAAAATGTATATAAACATATGTATAAGTGTACACGTATTTTTTCAATTCTTTCCTTCTTAAAGAGTAACACGATACACAAACTTTTCTTACCTCACTTTGTGATTTTTAACTACAAATATATAACCTTTATATATCTGTATATATAAAGACTGTATATAATCTTTATGTAGTTATGTGGTCTATTTTTTCTAGTATTTAGAGAAGTTGACATTTTTGCTCTCATGATTGTTTATACTAATACTTTATGGTCTCCACTTTTTTGGCTGTTGTCTATTTACCTACAATAAGCAATGTTAATAGGTGATTACCTGTTCCTTCTGTAGCCTTTCCCTCTCCCTCAGGACCCAACTTGAAATAGTATCCTTTCACTCTCAGTTAACATTTATAAGGCAACAAATAGGATATTCTACCTTTCATGTATCCTCCCCTCTCCTTCCATTTTTTTGATAGACTGTATCTACACTCTCAGAACAGAGCTGTGACATGTTAACTGTCTCCCCTATAACCATAGATTACTCTTAGTTCTCTAAGTAAATATATACTTAATGCCTACGAATTGTCATTAGGTAAAGGTCTCTCCAATCATTTTGTTGTCTAAAACTCATCCTGTTGATTACATAATAGACTCCTCAGGAAAGGCTCATATGAACAATATTCCCAGAGTCCTAGCATGACCCTAACATGTGTCCCTTATACCTGGGGGTCAGTCTGGCTAGATGTAAAACCCCTGGCTGTTACTCCACTGTCTTCTGGTATAAGACAGGTAAATCTGTTAATAATCAGATTTTTTTCCACTAATAAAGGGCTTCATCATTTTGTTGAGTTGCCCAAAGTATCTTTTTTCTGTGAAGTCCAACAGATTTAAAAAACTTTTCGGTGTTGGCTGTTCTGGGTTAATTTTTCCTGAATACAGTACACCGTTTAATACAATTTCATTAATATTTTTATTTCAGGAAAGTTTTCTTGAATTCTAGTTTTTATATTTGTTCTATTACATAGCTTTGATTTTCTTCTCTAGGGGCTCATTATTATGCATATATTTGATATTCTGCATTTATCATAATTACTCTTTTCTCTTGAATTCTTTTTATATCTTTAGACATGCCCTTTGAACTTTAAATTTTATTTTCAATGTCACTTCATTCATTGTGTTTATTCATCCTTGTGTCCCTTTTAGTTTTCATTTCTAAAATAATTTTTAAAAATTTTTTCCTGGTATTTTTACTTTACCTTTTATTTTTTCCTTTCTATTTTATCCAATCATTTGAATTTTCTAATTCTGACTTATACCATTCTTTCCTTGCTCCTACAATTTTCTTATACCCCCAAGCTCATTTGAAAACATTAGGTTATAGTTTTAATGTTTTTTCGTGATCATATTTTTCTTACTTCCATTGTCTTAAAGGACATTATCTGTTCTTCATTCTCTAATAAATTTGTATGGGATTTGATTCTTGCTTAAAAACTGAAACTTAGTTTTCTCCTGTCTTTATATAAGAGAGGAGTGGTCGGGATATGCCTTTCTAACTTCAATGTTCTAAAACTCCCATTTGGTTGTTTCAGAAAGCATTCAGTTTCCTATAGTTTCTCCTGGGAGCAGGACCTAGTTCTAGAAAGGGTTTGTGACTTTCAAGCTCACAGGGTGCTTGCTTCAACTCCAGAAGGCTTGCCTGTGGTTTGCTAGCACTCACTCATAAATTGGAGCCTCTGAAGTCCTTTCTCAGTTTTCCTGCTGCTGTTCTCAGACTGGCCAATCAAACCTTCCAAAGATACCTGGTGGTAATTTTGAGGTTTTCTAGCACTCAAGGCTTCGCAAGACCCTCTGCCTTCTCTCCATTTTTTAAGCTTTTCAGCTGTTGGTGATTTGCTCATTTTGTGTTTTGAAAATAACGTTTCCCCTGGTTTTATAGATGTTGCTTGGTTTTGCTATCCTAATTCTATTTTTACAAACAGATTCAAGGAGGAAAAAACACTTTACCATGGCCACTGTCATCTTCTCCAGATGGCCCTGGAATTTGGAAGAATCAAGACTAGAGATTAAAAAAAAAAGAAGAGAGATTATTTCATCCCTTGTAGTAGATTTATTAGGATACAAAAAAATGATGCCTCAATTCATATAAAAAGACAAGAAAGAAAAGAGAAGGGAGTTCTACCGCTCCATTCAGAGTATAGGTCTTACTCAAGAATCCCCTTAAAATTGCACTCAAATTGAATATATATGTCCACTGTTTTTGTGGGGGGAAAATTCTCCAAGGAGTCCATGACCTCCTAACCTTAACAACCACTTATTTAAAAAGTTATTTCTTGTAGCAGCCAAGTTGGTAGTCATGCATTGCAGTAAGTGAATTTGTAGCCTCACCTCTCTAACAGCCTATTCATGACAATAATTAAACAACAAATAGGCCCAATGATTGTGTTACACAAGACAAGATGTCAGAAACAATCTCTAACCTTAAATTTACCATCTTGTATGTGCCTGTTTTGTTTTTTTTTAAATCCTCACCAAACAATGTATTTACCGATTTTGGAGATGGGGAGAGACAGAGAGAAACACTGATCGGTTGCCAACTGGGGACTGAACCTGCAACCTAGGTATGTGTCCTGACTGGGATCGAACACACAACCTTTTCTGGTGTAAGGGATGACACTCTAGCCAACTGAGCCACCAAGTCAGGACTGTGCTTGTTTTCATATTGATATTTTTGACTAAGGTATACTACTGACATCTATTACAAAAGGAAAACTAGAACATCTTTTTATTTGTATATTCATGTTATTTCTGGGGTGAAGATTCTCAGAAGATTGGCACTAATAAAACTTGGTTTCCAATGTGTAACATCCCTAAAAATTTCATATATAGTTAATTTTTCTTGGGTAGAAAGTAGTAACAACAAGTGCTCATGTAATGTACTTAAAACAGTGCCTGGCAACTAAGCACTTAAAAATTTTAGCAATCATTAATAATATTAGTAGAGTTACTATAATATTTACATTAAAAATTTATTTTGATAGTGTTAGAAAGTGAGAAATCAATAATTTAAAATTTTCTTTCAATTACAAAATTAATCAGTCCTCCAGATTTAAACCATATTCTGCATATACTTATTACATGTTACATGGGACAGACTTTATACTGATATTTAATAATCTGACAGTTACTCTAATAAGTTAACTAAAAAATGAGAGGTCAGGATGTCAAGTGAAATTCTAGTTTGTCCTGGTTTCTAAGAGATTTCCTCTTGATCAATTCAACGCACATTCAAACTCATCAACACAATCCCTCCCAATTCCTATAATTACTATACTTATTTGAACACTCTTTTTTGCCTCTAATTTTAATCATCCATTTTTTTCCTATCTGGACATCTGTTTTTCTTTCTCATCTGTTTTTCTTTTCTTTATGAAAATTTTCTTCCCAGCACTGCTGAGAGTTGGTTCCTCCTCTGTGATCTCAAGTACTTTGTGCTTATTTTATCATAATTCCATCCTTAAAACTCTTTGTTTAATGTCTTTCTTCTCCCTAGTTTATAAACTTCCTGGAGGTAGAGACTGTTTCTTATTTATTTTTACATATCTAGTGTGACAGGCAGTCTTGGATCTATTCTCTCCCTTCTTCCTAGCAGCACCCACATATTATTTAGAGTGGTAAATCTGCCTATAACAGTGACTGCTAGATGTTTCCCACCTGCCTTCTTTTTTGTTACATGAAATGCAGATGTCAAGGCTGGAGCTCCCAAAGACATCTTATAAACATAAGGATAAGAGCAACACCCCAGGGAGGTAGAAGGAAAAAAATCAGGGAGGAAAAAAAAGCTGACATCAAAGAGCCACCATAGCAGCCATACGCTCTGAGTAACGTGAGAGAAAGATAAGCACTTGTTAAAGCTACTATTTTTTAGGTATCTGTTACTAGTAACTAAACACATTCCTTACTGATATACCTAGGTACTCAATAACTATTCAATAAAACATTCAAGGAACAAAATTCACTAAAAATATGACATCTGTACAGGGCCATATATCCCATAAGCAAGCACTTCATAAATGCTGACTAACAGGTCTCTCCTCTGTTCTTCATAAGAGAAAGGTCATGACATCTCCTTATGGCTAGAAAGACAATGGTGCAGTAGATAATGCCTCTGCCCACTGATACTACCAAATTGGTGCTCACTGAAAGGGCCCCATTGGGATCTCTGTTCACAGGGGTCACTGGAATCAAGGGAATAAACGATGTGTATAAAGTCAGGAGAAAGACAGTCAATGTTCAGAAATACTAGCAAACACAAAAAAAGAAAGCGTAAAATAATATACTGGGTATTAGAACTTCAATACTTTAAGTAATGCTGCCACCATGTGGCATTTCCCTCCTTTTTAGAAATAAAATTTTGCATAGAAAAAGATGATTGTTGCCATGTGTGTTAACTTTTTTAAATACATAAACTATAAACAACTTTAGTTTTAAATACTAGCCAGTTTTTCTTAACGTGAACTATAATTCAATGGTATAAAGAATATGTACTGATGGCTCTGCTTTACCATCCCTCTCTGTCCAACCATGCAATTCTGGGTGAAAAGCACTTGGATTAATTAGACTCAAAGGATGTTACTGTTTGGACCAAGATAGAAAAGAATTGTAAATAATGCACATATCCTTTTAATCTAAAGTCTAAAATGCTTTCAGCTTTTCTCCACCAAATCCTCAAGAAGACCAACTGGGGAGGTCACTGTATGAAAAGACTGGTTCAGGTATATTTCAAGAAAAGAAAATATATTTAGTTGAAGATAATGGTTCAGACTTAGCTGAAAAAATATTTTTGAGCCTTCAGAGACCATTTTTCAAAGACAATAACAAGAGCGCCCTTGCTTCATGTATTAGTTCCTGACATTGTCTCACACAAAATCAATGCTTCAGACATTTATATAAGCTTGAATCTATCATACCCAGTGTGAAAATTTTATTCTTTAGTAATCATATTCCTCAGATAATGCTTATGCCACTTGCTTAGTAAATCCTTACCTTCCCTAAGACATGAAAAATTGAACCTAAATTCATAAAAATTATTGCAAATTCTGAATTAATACTTTTTTATTTGATTGTACTTGCTACCATTTTCTCTTAAGTTACCAACCAACATTTGTCAAATACCTATATACCAGGATTTTTAAAAAATGATATTTCATTTAATACTCACAAAAGCTCTGCAGTATATATTATTGTCCCCAGTTTTAAAATAAGAAAACTAAGCCTCAGTAAAGCAAGTAATTATAACTAGTAAAAAGAGTGCCTGGACTCAACTCAGATACGTAAAGCTCCAAGGCCCATGTTTTTTCTGCTCTTCAACACAGCGTCCTCTCCAAAAAGATCTTTGAGGGCTTAACAATCCAGAATGCAGATATAGTTGTTCCTTAGTATAGCAGAGGACTGGTTCCAGGAGCCCCTGCAGTTACCAATCCAAGGATGCTCAAGTCCCTTACATGAAATGGCAAAGTATTTGCATAAACCTATATACAGCCACCCAAATACTTTATATAAAGTATATAATACTTTATATATATACCAAATATATAAATACTTTATATATTTTAGATTACCTAAAATAGTAATACAATGTAACTGCTTTATAATAGTTGTTATACTGTATTGTTTAGGGAATAACAACAAGAAAAAAAGTCTGTATATGTTCAGTACAAATACAACTATCTTAGGCTTACGTATACAATACACATCAACAACATAGCTTTTTTTTACTGACTATTTTCAATCCACAGATGCAGAACCCACGGAAACAGAGGGCCAACTATAATTCCTCTCCTTTTAGACGCATGTTCCCAGCAACTATCTTCATCCTAGTTAAAAGAGCCAGACTGGCCAGTGTGGCTCAGTTGGTTGGAGCACTGTCCCAAAACCAAAGGGTTGCGGGTACAGATTCCCGATCAGGGAACATGCCTAGGTTGAGGGGTCATTTCCCCATCGGGGTGCAAGTGATCCCTAGTCTGGGCATGTACAGGAGGCAACCAATCGATGCTGCTCTCTCATATCTATGTTTTTCTCTTTCCCTTCCTCACTCCCATCCTCTCTCTCTGAAAAGTCCTCGGGCGAGGATAAAAAAAACAAAAAAAAGAGGTACTGACTTCAACAGGAAGTAAGCTCTTAAATAAAACATATTTAACAGCATAAATATAACACTTCTTTTGTCTTCCCTACAAGACTCAGTTTCAAAGAAAATATCTACATTATTTAAAGAACACTGAAATAAGTATAGTAACACCTGTATTTTAGGGATAACTCAGTCACTACTTGGCTGCATGGTTTTTCACACATTGCTTTCCATCTCTGGGCTCAGTTTCTGTGAAGTGAGGAAACTGAATTTGAGAATCCACCTTTATTACCAAATTGTATGCTTCTTTAAATATAGAGTAGATCTTTAAAGGTATATTTTAAAAACTGTTTTTTAATAATAACTATTCAATATTTCAAGTTAACCATACTGCCAAAATAGATGACCTATGAAAAAGATAATTAATGGCATCACTGAATGTTGAAAACACAGGTTTTAGTCCAAACTCTGCTAATTTATTTTTTTTTGAATCATATTAAGCACCTACAATGCACCAGACATTATTTTAGACATACTTTCTGTACAACAGAAAATAAAAAAGGTAAGTCCCTATTCTCATGGTGTCTGTATACTAATGAAGGAAGACAGGTAATATACAAGTAGATAACAAGAAAACTATGACATAGTTAGTTATAAGAGCTTATGGTATGGTAGGTAGAACTCTGAGATGGCCATCAAGACCCTACTCCTAAGTGTACACAGACATTCTGTCAATTACTGAACCAAACCCTGCTCTAGGTGCTGCTGTTAAGATACTCTGTAGTTATTACTATAGGTCCCACATCAGTTGACTTTAAAAAAGGGAGATTATCCTCAGTGGGTCTGACTTAATCAGGTGAATCCCTAATGAGAAACCAATTGTATGCATAATAATAACATGAAACAGGATGGCAAGTTGGTGCATCAGTATTGCTGGAACACAGCATGCAAGGTGGGGTGGCAAGAAAGCTAGAAAGGTAGGAAATAGATCACAGGATGATGCTTGGACTTTATCCTGTAGAGGGCAAATATTATCAAAGGGTTTTAAAAAGTGAAATAATGTCAGAGCACTCTGGAAGCAGGGTAAAGATGGGACTTGACTGGGCTGATAAAGCAGGCACACAAGTCAGAAGGGATAGAGGTTTATGAGATAACATCTAGAAGACTTGCTCACTGAATATGGGCCCTAATGGTGGGAGAATACCTAAGGATGATTCTTATGTTTTAATTTGAGTGCTGATGTCCCAACTGAGAAAATGACATAGAAAATGAGTCTGGAAAAGGACAATCGCTGGCCTTTAAAATCTTTCTTAAAATCTTTTTTTTTCGCTGTATCTCACTGCAGAGATGAAAAAAACTGAGATTGACAAACAATGAATATGCCAGAGTAGGCAACAGAACTTGAGCCCAAGTCACCTGCTGCTTAGTCTCGTGCTCATTCCATTAATAGCAATAATCTTAATTAGTTTTATTTTGTAAATTTTATGAACAGAGGAAATCAGAAATCTTAAAACTAGAAAATGCCCCTTCTATATGTGAACACACTAAGAATTTGGGCTGTATTTTTACAAAATAAGTTTTAAATACTCACTTCAAATTCTTTCACAAAATAACGGATTTCACCTTGAATAACTGGTCTGTGATCTAACAGCCTTGAATGAATTTCTCCAAGATCTGTAAGACAAATAAAACTCACGGTTAATCCACGATAAGTGACACAATCTCTAGCTTGTTTTACTCTTCCTGTTTCCCATAAATATATGAAAGTTAAAATCTAGTTTAGATAATGAATTAAGAGGAAATCTTCTTATCCATTGTCAATAAACTGATACAAATACTTTTGAGAGAAATTTGGCAATATCTAACAAAAGCTAAAGACATGCATACCTAGCAATTTCATGCCTACTATGTACTCTAGAAAAACTCTAACCCAAATGAAAGAGACACATAGATGAATGTAATGTGAAATGTCAAAAGAGACACTTACAAATGAGTGTAATGTCAAAAGAAAAAAGGGGACAACCTAAACATATTCATAATGGAATACTATAAATCAGCAAGTAAAATAAATATACTAGGGTTACCCTTATTAACATGGATGAATTCCACATATATAATGTTATATACAAAGAAAGTTTCAGTAAGATAAAGCTATTTGCATAAACTTTAAAAATATGCAAAAGCACATTTCCTTTTGGGATACAGACAAGAACAATAAAACTATAAAGAAATCCATGAGAACAATACCACATTCAAGACAGTAGTTTCCTTTAGAGGAGGGAGCATAATGCAATCAGAGTAAGATACACTGTGGTCCTTTAATGTTGATTTGTTAAGATGGGTGGCGAGTGTTCACTATAAAGTCTCTGTACTTTTTGATAGGTTTGAAAAAGTCATCATTAAAGAAAAAAATTCTGAATTTTAACTGTTTTGAGAGAGTCATTCTATTCATTCTACTTAGTAACAACTATATAGTTTAAGAGATAAACCTCAAAATTCATGGAGGAGTCAAATCCCCAAATAAGAACACGCACCATTCATGTTCACTCATTGGTGTAAACTGTTCCTCACATTTCTTACTTTTGCAGACATGCAGTGAGGCAAATTTCAATTCTCTGTATTGAGTTTTATTAGGATATGTCATGGGAAGTATGCTAAGTAAAAATATACACATAAAAGTATTACTTTTGCTTAAATCCTTCAATAGTTCATTAACTAGAACAGTTCTCTGAGAAGATAACAGTTCATCTAAAAAAAATTCTACTTAGTTAAGTTTGGGAAACAGATAAAATGAAGTCACACAGATTCCTTTACCCCTGATCATCTGGGAGCCTATAGTATGCAGACACAAATTAAGAATGTCTAAGTGAGGGCTATGCTGTGCAGAAATTTACAGACCTTACTTGACAAGAGAAATCTATTTGCAAAGATTATCTATTCACATCTCAACAAACACCAGTGCCTGGCTAAGAGGCGAGGGTCCAAGGCTCCTTAAAAGCCACAAAGACCTTCATGGTCTGGGTCCAGCTTCATCTCCCACCTGTCGGTAATTTTGAGCTACCTGAAGTTTTCCAAACACACCATGCTGCCTCATTCATAATACTGTCACCACCTGGAACCACTCCCCAACTCCCTAATCTCTGAGTTCTTCCTTCAAAACTGCTTAGATATCATACTTCCTTAAAATTTTCATTAATCCGACCTGACTTCCTGCTAGGTTTCAAGGAATGTCCCTACTTTATATTCCCAAAGCACTTAGGATATATATTTTCATCATACCACTTACTATGGTGTCCTAAAATTATCTCTATCCTCCCACAAGGATCTCCGAGACCAAAGTATTTACACTGTCCACAGCACTTACATGAGTTAACATATAATTGTCTATGTGACTAAGAAGTCATTAAGCTTTGCTGATTTTGGGAGATCTGTTTCTGTGGCTTGATATAATGGGAATTTACTTAACCTTTGGAGAGAAAATTCAGTTCTGTTTAGAGGTGGATAACGATCACTTCTAAAACCAAGACTGTGCTCCAGAATTTAAGACAGTAAAGATCTGATGGGAAAAAAAAGATTCTGAAATACACATTACTCTAGAAATTAAGCCACTAACTAGTTCTGTTATAACATTATAACAAAACAAGCACATTATAATAATAATTCAGAGTTTGTAGGAATCCAAGGATTACAAAGGAATTCTCTACAAATAATGTGAATAACTATAATCTACAGATTTTCACACAGCTATTGTACACGGGAAACATTCTTTTGTTGTTTGATATACAAGACAAAAGATACCATTTTTTGTTCCCCGAAAGTCCATACTCTTCTGTGGGAGTCAGACAAATATCCCTTCATATTCAAGATAGGGTGATCACTTTAATGGAAGATCAATATGCTATGCGATGAGGGAACACAGCACATTGCAGATCTCTCATAATCTAAGAAAAGGTGTTCTTTTCCATTGGCCATAAATTTGGACATCTTTAATGTAATATGTGGACCTTTGTGTATATTAAGGAACCATTTACCACATAGCAATTTTTCCTGATAATACCCTTGATGCCACCATACAGACATTGTTCTTCCTCACAACTTATCAAAGCCTCCCTTTTTGCATCCCTGCTTGTTTCACTTGGACTACATCAACATTGCATTCCATCTCTCTATGAACCACTCCACATAGAGTCAATTCTCATCATTTGCAGTAGTTATGTTTACAAAGCTTTCACAAACACAGACCCAGAGAATACTGAACTGTTTTCCTAAAAGAAATACAGGATAGGTTTCTGCAAGCCCCTTGTCACATTTTTGTCAACCAAAACACCGTGTGTGTCATACAGGTTTACCAAGACCCTTGTAAAACACACCAGCCTTAGTGTTGAAGATCTACTCTTCCAATAACACTTTTTCCTGTATAACACTCAGCAGGTATTTTTAAAGTTCTACGGCCTCCTAATCTGCAAACCTGCTTCACTGCAAATCTAACATTTTGCACACTGTACCGCTTTTGAAAGTTCCAGCCACACCAGCAGAAGGATTAAACATTTTCCTAACCATTGGTAACCAACAATAAGTTTCTTTGGCTTTCAACTGCACAATAGTGCTGTCTACTATGCTTTCTTTATAGGTCATCATCTCATAAATCCACAAATTTAGCTGCTTTTCCATTGCTTCATCACACACCATAAATGTTACCTTGGCACTTCCTGAAGCGGCCTCACACAGATTGGTTAATTTTCTTTTTTTTCTGGATTGCTGATTAACACTGAGCTCACAACAAACAGCACTGCAACTCACACCTGAAGGAAACTTCTCTAATACTCTGCAAAGCACATCACAAAAACCTTCTTGTGCATACAGCCACTTCAGCACTACATCTGAAAACCACTTTCAACAGAAAAATCACCAACAAAAAGTACAAAAATGTGAAAAACATGGTTCTAAACAAAGCAAAAAGGACATTTGTTTACAGTATGAGGGATGGAACAAAAAGCTCAGTATTGCATTGTTCAATGTCAACTGAATGTGCGCACAGGGCAACTCAAATTTTTCTCCACTCTGCCTATGTGGGAATAACTATGAAAGCACCACCAATATTGATTCTGCAGTTATGAATATATCTTAACAAACAGGTAAATTCACAAACATGCAATCCACAAGATGAGGATCAACAACTATCCGCCTGAGTGCTCTACTTAAAAATACAAATCTAACCACATGATTCTCACTTATTGTTGGATAGTTCCCTGTCATTGAAGAAAAAGTCCAATTTCCTTATAAAGGCAAAAAGTCTAGTATGGTCTGATATCCACCAAACTCCACTTCTCTCAGAGTACCACTGTAACAACGTGTAGTTTCCTAGACATGCCTTTGCTCATGCTCTCCCAAATGAAGTCCAAAATACTCCTGCCTTCTTTTCTTAACTGCCAATATGTTATTCCTCAAGACTCAGATCAGACACTCTGTCCTCCAGGAAGCCCCCGGTCCCCACCTCTAACACCACCCATAGGCCAGAATCCTTCAAAGACCCAGGGCATAAGTATTGAAATCATTTATGTTTCCCTTTCACTAGTCTTTGGCAGTAAGGTTAAACAAATATCTGGTCACATTTGCCAGTCTTCAAATAAGATGAACTAAAAACTGATTTTTCTGAATGAAAAGAATGGTTCCATTGAAAAAGCCAAGTATGTTCTAGACATATTTTCAATTACAACTCAGTTTTGGATAAACTTGAAAAATTCCCCTGAATTATTTTTTTAAAACAGTACATTAAAATTTAAAACTTCTATACATCAAAGGATGCAATCAACAGAGTGAAAAGGTAACTCATGGAGTAGGAAAAAAAATATGCAAATCATGTATTTGATAAGGGGTTGATATCCAGAATATATAAAGAACTCCTACAACTTAAAAAAAAAACCCAAATTACTTGATTTAAAAATGGGTAAAGGACTTGAATAGACATTTATCCAAAGAAGCTATACAAATCGCTAATAAGCACATAAAAAGATGCTGAACATCACTATTCATTAGGGAAATGCAAACCCAAACTAAAAGATACTACTTCATACCCATTAGGAGGGACTGGCAAGGAAACAGAAAATCACAAGCCTTGGTAAGGGTGTGGAGAAACTGGAACCGTTGTTCACTGTTAGTGAGAATATCACATCATACAGCTTCTATGGAAAACGAGTATGATGATTACTCAAAAAATTGAAAAACAGAATTATCTTTGACTCAGCAACACCAGTTTTGGGTATATACTCAAAAAAATTTAAAGCAGAGACTCAGAATATATTTGCATACCTACATTCATAGCAGCATTATTCACAATAACCAAAAGGTGGGAGCACCAGGAGTGTGCTCCCACAGATAAATGGATACACAAAATGTGGTGTGCACACACACAATAGAATATTACTTAGCTTTACAAAAGAAATTCTGACATGCTACAACATGGATGAACCTTGAGGACCTCATGTTAAGTCAACTGCACCAGTCACAAAAGGATAAATACTGATTGATTACACTTACGTAAAGTACCTAGAGTAGTCCCATTCAGAGACAAAAAAGAATGGTGGTTGCCAAGGGCTGCAGGGTGTTAAATGTTTAATGGGGACCGACTTTCGGTTTGGGAAGATGAAAAAGTTATGGAGATGGATGGTGGTGGCAGTTACACAACAATGTGAATGTACTAATTCCACCGAACAGTACACGTAAAATGGTTAAATTTTGTTCCGTGTTATTTTACCACAACTAAAAAAAAAAAAATAAGTAGCAGTTCACTAAGTGTACACATATAAACTATTGTAATTTAGCCCTAGCACCCATGCGCCACTCCCATACTCCTAATTATTGCAGATGTGAGAGACAACCCGCAGTCTAGATAGCCACGGCCAGCTGTGTTGGGGCCCCCAAAATCGTAACAGATAAAGTTAAAATGACACAGGTGCCATCCAGCGGGGCGCCGGTGCCGTTCAGTGGCCGGTGCTGAAGGACTCCGGAATCCTACAAGGGCTTCTTCAACAGTGCCATGCTGTGGGGCTGACAGGGGTAGGGATGGGGTTAAAGACAGATTGGAGATGAGAAACTGGCTAAGATCTTGTTGCAGGAAACAGGGCTGTTGCGAGCTTTACAAATCAAATTAAACTCTGATTCTGTGAGAACCCAGATTTTAGCTAGGTCGTAACCTTCTCCCAGCTCAAGGCACACAGGACAGACGGACATCCGCATACGTCTATGGAAATTCACTGTTTCAAGCCTCTTTTACGTAATCTCATTTACTCCCGCGCAGCCAGGACTAGCTTGAGTAAAGCGAACGACCTAACTCACACAACTCCTAAGCGACCTGCCCGGAAGAGCGGGCCTTCTCGATTCCCAGCCTGGAGGTTTTTTTGCATTCCAGGTCGGTCGCAAGGCCGCGCCCAGCCGCTCTGCACCCAGGGTTCCCGGGTTTGGGGTGGGGGTGAGGCAGCTCGAAGGTTCACATCCTAAGAGATGTTTTTTCTTTTTCCTTTGAGTGAGAGGCTGTACTTGTAATTACTAGAAGGTGCCTGGCGCGGAGAAATAAGGGGTGCGGCCACGACACCCCCTGCCCCGACACACACCCCAACTCGAGGCAGCACGAAGCCGGGCGACCGCCTGAGGCACCGCCCCAGGTCAGAGGGCACCGCCCGGAGGTGGGGCTGCCCTGGTAGTCACCAGCGCTATATCCCTACCACGCCGTACCCTTGATAATGAGGTGAGCTGGCGAGCCCGCGGACCCCAGCGAGTCCCTCTTCTTGTTGCCGTTGCTGCTGTTGCTATTGCTGCCGCCGCCGCCGCCGCCTCCTACGGCGGCGGCCTCACACCCGACGGTGGTCTCCGTCCCTCCGCCACTCATCCCGACCAGCTCCGCCCACCCGCGGCCGCGCTGCGCCTGCGCAAACTTGATCTACCGCTTTTCCAGGCGCGGATGTTGCCGTCATCGACGGGCGTCGAGGAAGCCGAGGTTACCCAGCCGGTGGTTCCAGTAAGCGACCTGTAGTGTAACTAGGGATGTGAACTTGAAGGCGGCGATGCCGCCATGCTAGATTGGGGCAGATACTGCCCGAATAGGAAGGTTCCTTAAAGTTAGAGCTAAATTCTATTATTCCTCCCTAAACCTGCTGGAATTTGTTGTGATTTAGAGGAGTTGGGACGAGAAATGTTAAAGTAGTTCTATGACTATATCATCTAAGGCGTTACTTTCCACCAAAAGTTTGTAAAGCGTGTTGAGGGACGTGCATTGCCATATTTGGTCACCATAACAATTTGGAGGAAACGTTTAATCATTTCCAACAAATTAAGAGACAGGATTAGAGGTTAAATAATTTTCCCAAATCATGTATCAGGCTTATTCGTGCCCATGTGAAGAAAAAAAGAATCTGTTCTGATCTTTTGTATTTACAAAATTTCAACCAGTTATATGGGCTAAGATTAAATGCATGTAACTATTGAAGGGACTGATTTGCTAGGCTGCTTTTAATTGTTCTGGTCAGGAAGAGACATCTGTGGGGCTGTCATATACCAAACTACTACCATTTGGTAAACTCCATAAAGTTCACTGTGTACTCTCAAGAAGTCTTTGAAATACAAACACTGTGCAACTTAGCGGTGGCTCCTTCACCTCCTGTATTCAGTGGCTCTAGTAAGACCCATCTCTTAATCTCTCCTTTTCTCCCTCTATTTTCCACACTGTCCTTACCCTCAAGGGTCTCCAGTCTAATGCTGAAGAAGAAACACAAACCAACGTTTACAATATAGGGCCTAGAAATGATAGGATGGAAGAAGGGACAGCACACATGTGAGACACCTGGGGATGGGAAGTGGCCAGAAAGGACTTTCCAGAGGAGGCACACGTTTGTCCTCAGACCTGAAATGAAGAGGTGTTAGACTAGTAGGGTGGAGTGAATATGGAACTTGGGGTTTTCTAGAGAAAATAACAAGCCCAAAGGCAAAAAAGCAAAAAATAGATGAATTAATAAATAAATAAAATGTAAATTTGGTTAATTGCATGAGTCTGGCTTCTAACTTTTCTAGAACTTTTCTTCTTACTTTCATTTTCCAGCTTTAGCATCAACCTCTAGAAAGCATAATTATTTCAGAAGCCCTTCATTATTCTCCAACTGCTAGGCACTTTTCTTATTCATTTTCTTCTGTATTTGCAATCCAAAATTTTCTCTAAGGTGGCCCTCTTACTGTCTTTGAACTACTGAAAAACCTTTGTATGCTTACTATGCACAGTGAGATTGAATGCTTCTCCCATGTTACCGTGGCTGTTAAAAATTCAGGTTGTGGGTTCCGCCTTCAACAATTCTGTTTCAGTAGCTCTGGTGTAGCTGCTACCTCCCCTTACCTAATTGCTGATTGATTATGATACCAGTGATAAAGGAATTCTGGGTACAGTGGATAAGACTTTGTAACCAAACAGAACTGAGTTCAAATTCTGGCTCTGCCACTTGCCTCTAGTCTCTTTTCTGTAAAATGGCAATGAAACATCCATCTTTTAAGGTTGTTGTGGTCATTTAAAGAAGATAATACCTGCAAGGCACTTAGTACAATGTCTGGCACATAACAAATGCTCAGTAAATGTTATTAATATTACAATAACCCTCTCTACCTCCTTTTATAGTCCTGTATAATCTGCCCACATTCTTCCAATCTGCCATTATTACCTACCACTATAATATACTGTACTTTTTTAGCACTTTACAATTTATAAAATGCTGTCATGTATCATATATCTCTTAATCTCATTAATCTAGTCGAAGTAAATAATAAAACATCTGTTTTCAGATGAGTAAACTGGGAGTCACAGAATATGGTACAGTTTCTAAAGATGGCTGCCATGATTCCTCCCCTCCCTATACACACGTACAACAGGCTGAAGTTTGTTTCCCTCCACTGGAATTTGGGTCGGTCATGTGACATGCTTTGACCAATAGAACATGATGGAAAAAGAGCTGTGTCAACACAACTGGCAGTTTCTGCTTATGCCCTCTTGTCAGAAGTCCAGGCTATCTTGCTGTTGTGAGGCCATCATGTAGAGAAGCACTGGAAGATGAGATATCACCTGTAGAGAGATGTTGTGTAGGTAAAAACTGAGGCACCCTAGCTGTCAGCACCAAGTCCCCTCGAACTACATGTGAAGGAGGCCGTCTTGGAGCTTTTAGCCCAGCCACAGCCAACTCAGTGCAGACCCATGAACTGCAGTGGAGCCAGAAAACTGCGTAATCAACCCATAGTATTGTGAGAAATAATATATTTTTGTTGTCTTAATCCACTAAGTTGTGTCTGTATCTATTTAAATTATGCCCCCCTTTTGTAGAAAGGATTTAAGATGACCTACGATAATCCCTATACTCCCACAAGATGGCATCATAGTTATGGAATAGCAGAACCATGGTCAAAGTCCTGGTCTTGAAACCAGAAAAGTTGATGTTTGTGCTGCCTGTCACCACCAAAAGCAATAAATAGAGACAAAGATTGACTCTTTGTGGGCACTTTATTCAGATGGCTGGCGATCTGAGAAGACTGCGAGTTATGTACCCTAAAAGACCGTCTTACATCGCAAATTGACCATTTTTATAAGGAGAAGAAAAGCGTAGATTAGGGGTTTGGAATTCAGGGAAAGGTTAATCAGATAAAAGTTGCAGTCTGGCAATTTTTCTAGCATCCTCTCATCTGTTGACTGTTGATTCTTTATCTGCGCTCTGGTCAACAGATAGACATTCTCTCCCTGGAGCACAATGGCTCAGACACCATCTTGATCACTTGCAGTCCTCCTGGGCACAAAGGTTGAATTGCTTGTGTGTCTCTTGGAGTTAAGGTTGGTCCAGTCATCCTAGTTTCTGGAACAATAGCTTTCTCCATGAATTAATTACTAAGTTGATTAACTGTAACTTAAAATTAAAAATGTTCCAGTTCTTCAGATCCCCCATCAGTCTTTTGACTTCAAGGCTGGTACATTCCAACATAGCACAGCCCAATCAGTTAGGGAGTTTCTCTACTGCATGATGACTATGCCAGACTTACTTTGGCATCTTTTAGGCAACCTCCATCCTGAAATGCTTTCTTGTCCCCTGCTGCCTATTCAATTTACTAAACTTTCTTAATGTTGTACAAAGAATAAAGAATTTGGCTAATCTTTGTCCCTGGTTTCTGGGAGATAACCTCTAAATCCTTGGAATTTCCCAAGTGGGAAAGGAAAGAGGGCTGGAGACTGAGTTTAATCATGTGGCCAGTGATTCACTCATCCATGGCTGTGTAATGAAACCCCAATAAAAACCTGCCCCTGGACATTGAAGCTCCAGTGAACCTCCTGGTTGGTAATCATGCACTGACATGCTGACAGCTAAGAAGCACTGAGGACAAAGAAGCTTCATGTTTGGGATCCTCCCAGACTTCATCCTATGTCTTAGCCTGATTTGTATCCTTTACAATCTGTAATCCTAACTACATCGATTTACTGAGTTCTGTGAGCCAATCTAGTGACTTATTGAACTGGAGAGGGACAGTGGGAACCTCTAAAATTAATAGACAGCATGTCAGTAGCACAGGTGTCCTGGGAACCCCAGAGCTTGTGGCTGGTGTCTAAAGTAAGGGCTGTCTTGTGGAAGATGGTGTCCTTCCTTGTGAGGTTTAAGCTAACTCCAATATAATCAGTGTCTCAATTATGTGGCAATTGAACAAACACCGACATGGCACTTACAGTGTGCCAGATAATGTTGTAAGTGCTGCACATTTTAATCCATTTAATTCTCATGGCAGTCTGAAGTAGGTATAATTTTTATCCTCATTTCACAGGTGAGTAGGGCTGAGGCACAGGCAGGTTCAATAGACTGCTCAACTTGTATGTGACAGAAACAACCTTGGTCCTTGTATATGTGCTTAAGTATAGATGGTGGGTGAGGAAAAGGTGAAGATTTGGAGGGAAGGAAAAGAGAAGCCACACGAGCTCTAATAGGTCATGTTGGCTTTTCAGTTTTTCATCCAAACACAGCAAAAAAACATGTATAGAGCTCTTTCTACGTGCCAAATGCAATGCTAGGTGCTGAGATATAAGGGTGACAAGACTGCCCGTCCCCCTCTTCCCTTGTGGAGTGTACAGTCCACCAGAGGGGACAATATGAAATCACTATACAATTACTATTCTGCAGTTCTGTTGCTGATAGCCTGTAGATACATGTTTTAGCTGTTTGAATGCATTGCTCTGTACAATATTGAGTTGTGTCATTTTTCTGGGATGGCCAGGTTCAGTATATGCCTTCATTTCTCTTCCTTTTCAGAAATCTTTAAACTGCAGCTCAGACATCAGGGAGAGCGTCAGAGAAGGGCTACACTGGCGGCATTGTCCTGCCTGTAGCTTCGGCTGGGGATGGGGCAGTTCTGTGTCCTTGGTTTCTGACCTATGGAATTGCAGAGTTTTGAGGCTAAAAATCTCTTGTGCTATCTCTTGTTGTTTCTAGATTAATGAGACTTTTTTTTTGTATTTTTAAAATAAAACTTTACTTAAGATCATTGAAGATTCTCACACAGTTGTATGTCATAATACAGAGATTCCTTGTATACTTTGCCTCACTTTCCTCCAATGGTACCATTTTGCAAATGTCAATATCACATGAGTTCATCACCACAGTCAAGATATTAAACTGTTTCAAAAACAAAAGGATCCCACATGGTGCCTTTTTGTAACCACACCTACCTTTCTCTCTGCCAACTCCCAACCCGTGGCAACATATATTATACCCTCCATTTCCAAAAGTTTGTCATTTCAAAATATTACATAAATGGAATCACACACTAAGTACTTCACCTATGGTTTTAAGATTAGCTGTTCTCACCTTTATAGCACTCTATATAAGATCATTTTTCAGAGATTGTAATTATCAGATGCTTTAAAACCATGTAATTGTAAAGGGACTTCTCCAATTATTGTACTTGTGAGAGAGTTAAGACACCTAAGTCACAGGAATAATGTGAATTTAATAGAATTAAAGTTCTGACTCCAGGGTAAATTATTTGCTAATTCTCTATTGAATTTTATGAAAATTAGAAAATAAAAATAAAGTGTGTATATAATTACATGCATATTGAGAATAAAATTTGAACTTCATTCCTTAGTGTAAGCCAATCAAGGATAAACATAATTGAGGGAGGGGACTCCTAAATTTATTTTTTTAACTTACTTTTTTTATTTTTAGAGAGAGGGAAAAGGAAAGAGATAGAGAGGGAGAGAAACACTGATGTGTGAGAGAAACATGGATTGGTTGCCTCTCACGAGCCCCCAGCTGGAGACCGGACCCACAACCCAGGCACGTGCCCTGAACGGGAATCGAATCGATGACCTTTTGGTCCGTAGACCGGCGCTGTTTACTGAGCCACACCAGCCAGGGCTGTTTTGTTTTTTATCAAATGCATTTCATCCAGATTTCCTCTAGAACACTTTCTGTATTACTGTTTACTCCTTTTTGTCTAACCTATTTTTGAAGTGGCTTAAAAAATTAAAAATTGAAGAAACTGATGAATGCAAAGGAGGGGAAAAGATTAGAGAGCATTTTGGGTTTAGATAGTGAATATTGCTGCATGTTAATCTCAGTAAGTTTTGGAAATACATCTGGCACCCTAGGCCTGAGAGGTCATTTGGTTTGAAGTGGCAGGTGGTACACTGGCATCAGCGAGCTTCCAGGCAGAATCCACTTTAAAATCCAGTGCTAAACCTTCCTGTACTGAATTCTCCTTGTTCCCCCAGAGGTGCTTCTGGTGTAGCTCCATCACTTGGAGAACATAGAGTGCTTTACAGAGAGAGCTACTCTGCTCCCGTGATAGGGCCAACCAAGCAGGACACAGACTGCTCCACCACACTGATCATTCCTTCAGAAAATTTGACTCAGCTGTGCAAAAAGGCAAAAACTTGAGTTCCTGGATGAATACAGCTGTGCTATGCCTGTCACCTAAGATTCAGACAGATGTCATACAGCGGTTCTCATGGTGTGGTCTCCGCACCAGACCTCTCGAATCAGGGACTCAAATTGGGTCCAGCAGTCTGTGTTTTGAAAAGCCCCAGTTGACAGCTCTGCAGCCTGAAGCATGAGAAGCACCACATTGCTTAGTGCAATGTCTGTTACCCATTCCCCAAACTTCTGACAATGATCATTAACTCTAGAGTTCTTTCATCCAAGCAACTGGGCGTGAGTCAAATGCTGAAAACAGTCAGGAACTATAAGGCTGGTGAGGCTAACCAGAGGGTTAAAAACCTCTAAAGCCCT